>JADBJO010000084.1:0-12500 GCA_016801955.1 Conus betulinus | reverse complement strand
ATCAAACAAACCTACACCACTTTCCCACACCCTTGTCCACTTGTCAATAAAATAAAACAATTCAAACATACCTCTACCATTTTCCTTAACCCTTTTCCAGCTCTCAATTAACACATACAATTCAAACATACCTCCACCCCCTTTCCAAACCTTTGTCCATTTGTCGATAAAAACAAACAAATGAAACATACCTCTACCACTTTCCTAAATCCTCTTCCAGTTTTCAATTAACACAAATAAATCAAACACACCTCCACCACTTTCCAAAACCCTTCGTCCAGTTCTCAATTAAAAAAACAAACAAATCAAACATACCAACACCACTTTCCAAAACCCTTCATCCAGTTTTCAACAGAAACAAACAATCAAACACACCTCCACCACTTTTCTAAAACCCTTCATCTTGTTCTCAATAAAAACAAACAAATCAAACATACCTACACCACTTTCCAAAACCCTTTTCCAGTTTTCAACAGAAACAATCAAACACACCTCCCACCACTTTCTTAAACCCTTTGTCTTGTTCTCAATAAAAACAAACAAATCAAACATACCTACACCACTTTCTAAAACCCTTCGTCCAGTTTTTCACAGAAACAAACAAATCAAACACACCTCCACCACTTTCTTGGAGTCCTCAGAGACGATGGATATTAGGGAGGGACTTCCTACACCGTCCGTTCCATCCTTGTACAGACCAAAGCGGAAACCCACCACCGTTTCTGCACACACAGTCATATGCCACTCCCTGTTTTCTTTGATTCAAGGTTCAAACTTCTTCCTTCTTTTTCTTACTTTTTTTGTTTTGTTTTGTTTTATTGATCTTCCATGCCCCCTTTAGTGGCATTATTTTGATGCCGCTCACTCCAGCTTCCCTCATACACAGCCACACCTAGGCTTGTCTTGGCGCACCCCAAACACCAGCAGTTTTCAGGGAATGATCAGCTGCAAGTTGTCATGCCACAACCCACCAGGGGAGACACTGTGCTGTTATGTGAGTCTCTCTGTCTGATCTTGTTGTTTTCGTCTTTGCCTTTTTCAAAAACAGTCTGTTTCACTCATTAATTCTGGCTAAAAATGTTATACAAGATCTTATGACATCAGCGGTATCGCAAGCCAGCACACCGAACAGGTGTACAGATTCCACCATCACTTTTTTTCATCCCCTCCACCACAGTTTTTTTGTCTCTCATATTCATATTTCTCGGTAACCTGCAAATTCTCAAGAGATCTGGACGCCCCTATTTTCCCATGGCCCTCCTCCAGCTCTGAAAGTCTCCCACAATCTTCTTGGCACCTTGCTCATGAAGTAACTCAGGTTTTGAGTTTCCTGACTTTATCACCATATACCTTCCCTCCTTTTTGGGAAGGGTGTGTGGGGGGGGGAGGGGGGGGGGGGGGAGGGTGGTTGCAGTCCAGGGTTACCTTGGTGGTTTTTCGTTCCCCAAATTATGTCCAATCTATGAGATCAAATCAAACCAACACCAGCCTAAACCAATTCCAATCATCACCTCCATCAATGTAGCAGAATGACCCAAAAACATGACCACAGCCAGTTGCACTTTCTTCTAGTAAATGTTAAAGAAACCTATCCCATTTAGCCATCACGGCTGCAAACTGTCAACCACACCCACCCAAACTACCCACTCCAACACAACCCAAAAACTCAAATCTCTCCATCCCCACCCACCGCTCTACACCTTAATCCAAATTAATTCAGTCGCATCCAACCTTTCCAACTTCATCCACACCCTATTCAACACTCCAAAACCAATAGAAATTCTGCCCACCTCAGCCTGAAGCAACATGATCTAGCTCAAAAGAACTCACCTCATCCAACCCCAGTCCAACATGAACCAACGCATAGGAATTCTGTCCACCACAGTCCCCTCCAACATGACCCAATCCTAAACAATTCACCCCTGGCTGCCCCAGTCTAACGTCAGGTTCCCCCTTAACTCCTAGTGAATCTATTGGGGCACCTCACTGAAGAACAATTCATTAGGTTTCTCTGCTTCTGTCAGTTGTGCGCCAAAATATCTCTCTGTCTATTCTGCAATGTTGTCAATTTTCATTTTTTTTTTTTTCCCTTTCTTCGCTTCTGTGTCCTTCCTTCAAAAGTTCCCTGTACAGATCCCTTTGCAAGGCCATTGGATCTCATTATATGGCCGAACCATCCAAGCTTTCTTTTCTTAATAACTGATGTCAGATTTTCATGGGGTCCAGTGTGCTGCTGGATGGTCGGACTCACTTGTTCCTTGGGGATACAGTCAGCATATCTGGCACTCAGCATCTTGTGGTGTAACACCCCATTTCCATGCACTGGATTCTTCTTTCCAAACCTGCTCTGAGAGTCCCTGTCTCTCATATATACATACAGCTGGCACACACAGGAGCCTGATTTTCTTCTTTCCTAGTGGAGATCTTGTTTTGGCCCTTTCATACAGCTTTTACTCCAGACTAACATCATTCAGTCCAAAGGTCAAAAGGCCAACCAACTTACCAGTCCCATCCTCACTGCGCCCCACAGAGAACTCCGATTTGTTTCGATAGCCTTCCATGACCGGCTGCAACACACAGTGACACACGCTTCACTTAGAACTGCGTAGTAAAACAGTCATGTTGCTTGAATGCACAAATACAGAAAAAATAGAAAGAAAAAAAAAGTTCCAAGTGAGGTATGCAAAACTAACCTACTGTTAAACCATTTGCAGGAAATTACCGCAAACTTGACATGAAGAAAGATGTTTATGGAATTGAAGCTTTCTGCCACCATCTGACGATCAAATCATCATTAGAGTTTACTATATTCAATGTAATGAATAAATCATACTTTATTTCAAATATCAAACAAAATAATTTTCATGCAACTAAATACAAACTTTTTACAATGCTACCTCAGATTTGATAATTCCAGCAAGTTTCAATAAAATGCAGTCTACAAAGACATATCAAGAAGCTAACATAGCCAATGGCTGGAATACACATTCTCACAACAATGAATGCCAAAACCACAACTGTTCATGTCAAACAAAGCAGAATCTGTCAGCAGATAATCTCTTAATGTGTTTACATCAGACAAGTGGGTCCTTTTGATGCCAGCTGAACGCATATACCAATCTTATCTGTACTCCTAATCACTGACAGCTGCCCAGTGCACAAAATATGGTCACCCCCACCCCCCCCCCCCCCCCTCCTCCCAGAACACACATTCAAGCCATTCAAAACAAATGACAAAGGGAGGCAACTGCAAGAGAAAAAAAAATCTTAAATGAGACTGAGAACAGTAAACAGTAAATAAAAATCAAATTGGATAACTCATGCTCCTATGATAATCAGATGCCTATAACTTCAAATGAATACTGCTTTCAACACCAAATCACCTAGCACAAAGGCCAGTACACAAGCCCACAGAGCAAACAAACAAAACATCCCCCAAAAATGATGCTTCAAGTTTGCCCATGTACCCTTCACATGTCCACAACAACGACAACTGGAGAAATGAACCAACACCAAGTAACATTTATTCAAGACTGACACAGCCTTTTGGCTCTTAAAAAAATAGCCAAACAGAACATACAGACAAACAGAAACAAACACAGGTAACCTTGGTTTTATTGACATGAAAGGCAATCTTAAATAAGTCAGGGAACAGCAAATGGTAGCTATTGACAATGAAGATAATTCATGCTCCCATGATGAAATAATTACAAAACCATAACTCCGAAATGAATCATGCTCTTGATGCCATATCTTCTCACACAAATGCCGGTCAAAGCACACTGAACAGAGAAGGAAAAGTGGCATTCCCAAAAAAGGATGCTCCATGTTTCGCCCATATGTCCTGCACTTGACACGTGTACACAGTAACAACAACTGGAGAAAACAAATTAAGAAAAATTAATATTTCTTCAAGACCAGCAAAGTCTTTAATCTTTTTTTTTTTTATCTTGAATATAATCAAAAAGAACACACACACACACACACAAACAGATACAAACATCTATGGCTTGATGAAATAAACTATCTGGACCAGTTGTGCCAGTGAACACATTAGCCTTTTTAAAGTTATGTGCACCATATAGCTGGACTGATTATGAGGGAACTGACTTCTCTGGGGCCATACTTACATGTCGTCGGTAAAACTTACTTCTACAATGAGATTAATTCCTGGGTACAAACCCTGTGGGTTCAGCGCATTCTGCTTTCGTAGCTATATCCTCAGGGTTTTGTCTTGGTTTCTATCTATGAAGTGTCCAGAAAGTTAAGGGTGAAGGTCAGATAAAAAGAGGGATTCCCTCCTTCTGCGCACGTCTTGAAACCCCCCCAACCTTCTGCGCGTGCCCACAAACACCCTGACACAGAGACACACACAAAGACTGAAAAAGCAGCTTAACTAAAATTAAGTTTTGATAAAAATATTAAAAGGCCATAAACATGATGAAGTCACACTCACACGCACACACACACATACACACACTGACACAAAGTAACAGTGACACACACACAGGCACGAAGACAGATTTAGCACACACACACACACACACACAGAGACACCAAGAGCTAAGCCAACTATTGTAGCAGACAAACTTGGGAGCTTACAGACACACTTGTAGAGCAGGGGGTCGAGTTCATGTCTCAGTCTGTGCAAATCAAATTCAATGTCTTTTCAGAGAGTGTCTGTCAGCTGGAAGATATTGTGACAACGAAATCTTAACTTTGCGTGAAGTTCGTAATCACTGAACGTGTCCAATGGCTTTGTTTTGATCTAACCCACGGCGAAATCATGCCCTATCCTCGTTGTACGTTTACCCCACGTACCCACCCCCCTCACCCACTGCAAACCACGAGGTTAAAGGTTACTCTTGACATATGGATATGCAAGTAACGGACCTTCGAGCTTACAACAAGGTAGTAGGTAACTTCCCCATTACCCACGGCATGTAAGTATGGCCCCCTGGTCTCTTTGTAGCGACTTAAATCTGTTTGAACATTTGTTACTTTTCAGCCTGTTCTCTGGTATGACATGCAGGGCCATCTGGGCAAAATGGAGCCATCTGCTATTAAAACTTATACAGAGCAGCTGGAACGTTCTGAGGGTTTCTCAAAGGTTCCCTTCATCAACTTCTTCCTATACCCTCATGAGTGACAGAATGATACATTTGTTGAACACAGACACCATTCGTTGAACGTGGACTGCAGTTAGATAACAGCGATGATGACGAACTGTCTTATTACCATTTGATTAACTAACATTTTTTTTCTCAAGGAAAATATCATTTGAATTCACTGGTTCCCTTGTAAATAAAGCAGCAATGACACTAAAATGATGACTTCTGTGAGGGATAGTCACATTAAGAGAGTGATTGATGGATTCCTCTCTCAACGTTAAAGCATTTGAACTGACTGACTGCCGTGTTCATTGTGGGACACTTAACAGTCACAGTGATACTCACAGAGGGAAACGATGGGTTCCAATGGACAACACATCCCATCATTTTCTTTTCTTTTCTGAAACAAAAACAACATCTTCATGACGGCAATAGGGCACATGAAAGACAGCACATTAAAACTCAGCCACCATGGGTACATGCATAGGCAGAAAGGGATAAAGGGGAACAGACAGAGAGAATGAAAGACTGAGGCAGAAATACAAGACAGAGGCACAGACAGACAGAAAAAGAGAAGGGGGAGGGACAGATAGCAAGAAAGGAAAGAGAGAGAAAGGGGAATGAGAGACATGGACAGACAGACAGAGAAATAACATCAACTAGTCAATGATGCCCTTTCTTTCCCATTAAAACACTTCATTCCTTTCATTTCCCTTGCATTTTCCCAAAGAAACATGACATGTGAAAATATGTCATCTTTATAATATATTAGCAGCACCGCCACTGTAAACACCAGCTTTTCCTTTTCTTTTTTTCTAAAGGAAAATTGCAAGTACAGGGCACTGTCATGTTGTCTCTGGCCAGATTGAAATTCTAAACATAATCTTCATTATCCTCATTCTAACAGACCATCAGTCTCACAACCTATGGCCCTTTCTGCCCTGCTCTCCTGGTGCTCTCTTTTTCTGTTTCCTCTACCCATGCCTGTGTCGAGTTTGAAAATGCCATCATCCGTTCAGTAAGCTCAGGAGGACTGCTGTTGGATGGATATGGTGGCGACCTCACATAGACTCTACAGCTTGGCAGCAACTGACATCAGTTCCAGACTTAGCAAGTGGGTGTCCTGCATGTGCCAGATCAGAAACAAGGGCGGTCTCAAGACCAACCAAGGAGTTCAAAAGCAGGGCTGTGTCTCATCTGGGTGAGTCGCCTCCCAGCGACTTTAATGCCCGACTGCTGCTGCCTGTGATCTGCCGGCACTGATGCTGTGGTTGACACAAACAAGAGCTGGCCTGTGTGGCGTGGAAGCGTAGTACCGTACAGGTGGAGGTGGAAAGGAGGGCGAGCATGGAGGCTACAGAGAAAAACCACAACATCCACACACATACTGCTATGAGCCATCTTTGTTGTTGTGCCTCAGACAGTGCTGGGGCTATCTTCTTCAACAGCAGCTAATAACGACTATTAGCAATACCACATCAACACAAAAAAATAATAACAGATCAGGAATAACTGCCAAAAAGTAACAACAAAAAGGAACATTTTTTTCACCAACCGTGCTTTCATGAAATGGACTCTCACATCTCCGGAAAGGCGATGGTTCTCAGAGCTTCCTTGGCTTTCTCAGTCTTGTGCTGTACACACACACACATGCAAACACATCATACACACACACACACACGACACACACACACACAAAAACAAACCACACACACACACACACACACACACACACACACACCACACACACACACACACACAACCACACACAACACACACACACACACACACACACATATACACAACACACACACACACACACCATGCACCATACATTTATATATATTTGATGCGTGTGTATGTGTGTGTTGGTGTGTGTGTGTGTGTGTGTGTGTGTGTGTGTGTGTGGCTGTTGTATGCACGCGCGTGTGTGTGTGTGTGTGTGTGTGTGGTGTGTGTGTGTGTGTGTGGTGGTGTGTGTGTGTGTTGTGTGTGTGGTGTGTGTGAGAGAGAGAGAGAGAGAGTGTTGTGTGTGTGTGTTGGGTGTGTGTGTGTGTGTGTGCGTGCGCACACACGTTTGGGTATATGTATACAAAGAGAGAGAGAGAGATCAAGGTATAGATAGACGAGATTGCTAGATAGACTGAGAGTGATTAACTGACAATTCAATAAACATAGATAGATACACAGAGATAGAGAGATATATCTATTGACAGATAGATAGAACCCAGTTTATTTGCTAGTAAGCTGTACAGCCCATGTAGTAAATCAGTTTCGATGTACATTGACACAAAATGCGACACAATCTAACTGACATGGAAACCGCAGCAATCATTACATGGCAAAGTCACTAACAAACAAAAAATGTCCCTGATATGTGGAAAGATTACACAGACAGACAGACAGGCAGGACAAACAGGCCGACAGACACAGACAGGCAGACAGACAGGCCAAACAGAGACAGAGACACCTATACTTGTGTGTTTTTTCTCACTAGTTTTGGGTACAGAAACAAAATTCAACAGACTCCCAACACACCCAGTGAAGATAAATTGAAAAAAAAAAAAAAAAAAAAGGAGAAGAGTAGAGACTATATTGTGAGGAAATAAGGCGCATACAACATAAAACAACAGTAATCCATGCAAGCCAAAGTCTATGAGCTTATGCTGGAGGATCCATCCAGGATTCAAGGAGGTCAAATGTGCCAACAGTTTGATAAGTCACCTCTGTCTGTATATTGTGTGGACAGGCAAGTGGGTAGATGGAAAGACAGACAGGCAGAAAGGCAAAGAGTGACTATACCTCACCTGTAACTGCTCATCATAAGGCACCTCCCACAATGGCTCCACAGAGGATCTGAGCCTTGTGTGACAGACAAGCTGAATTGGTTAGCTCATCATGACAAATGACTCCTCATGTCAACGACCTCTCTGAACGTTCATACTGCCGTTAGCTCATATGTAACGACTTCCCATGCCAACAGTTACACTTAGCGTTCACAGGTTAGCTCATCAGTAACAACACTTCAAGCCAAATACCCCCCACCAACATTCCCAGTTTTAGTTCATCAGTAACACTCCCCTATGTCGACGATTACATACTTAACAGTGACATGTTATTGATCTGTAACAACCCCCCATGCTGATGATTATACTTAACAGTGACGTGTTAGTTGATCTGTATGACCCCCCCCCCCCCCCCTCACCCTCCATGCTGACAATTATAATCAACAGTGACAGGTTATTTTCATCATAACAACCCTTTATGTCACTACCCAGCTGGATTATTCTCTGGTCAGTTCACACCAGTAAACACCGTCAACAATCACACTAAACATTCATCAGTTTGTTCACTGGCAAAAGTAGATGTCAACAGTTCACACCAAACTTTTACTGGTTAGTAAACAAGTGGGGTAGTCTTTGCTCCCATAAGGAAACCTAACACAGAGTAACTTTTATTCAAGACTGGCACTGCCTTTAAACTTGAATAAAGTCAGACAAATACAAGACAAACAATCTAATAGTGGGGGAAAACAAGCCGCAGGCCAACAACTAAATTGTCTTCATAGTAATGATTGGCAAACTTTTGAACTTAATGAGGGCGGGGCGGGATGGGGGGGGGGGAGGGGGGGGGGGGGCCGGCCGGCAGGACGAGTTGAAGAGTTTAAAACTGGGAACATTAAATATGAAATTAAGAAAATATGAAAACTCTTCACTGGCTGCATAGGGAACCATTGCAAGTCCCTTTTAAAGGCAGATATATTTGTATTGCCTGCTCCGAGCCTTTCGGCCGCAGAGCTCACAGCATTACACAGCACTGTGAGAATGGAGAGTCTGCATACCTCACAACTATGACAGCATTGTGAAAAAAATGGACAGTCTGCATACCTCACAGCTATGACAGCATTGTGCGAATGGAGTCTGCATACCTCACAGCTATGACAGCATTGTGAGAATAACAGTCTGCACACCTCACAGCTATGACAGCATTGTGAGAATGGAGTCTGCATACCTCACAGCTATGACAGCATTGTGAGAATGGAGAGTCTGCATACCTCACAGCTATGAAGCATTGTGAGAATGGACGTCTCTGCATACCTCACAGCTATGACAGCATTGTGGAAATGGAGAGTCAGCATACCTCACAGCCAAGACAGCATTGTGAGAATGGAGGAGTCTGCACCACCTCACAGCTACATGTAAAACACATGGCAGCACTTAGATAATGGAGAGTATCACAGACTCCCACAAGACAGGATTGAGACTATGGAAACTCTGCATGCCTGACGATTCAATGTGAAAGGTGACAGCACTGCGACACATACCTCACAGAAGGAGGATCACTGCTCTGCAGACGTGGCTTCTTGCTTTGCGCTTTGCTCACCTTCTGCCCGTTTCTGGAGAGAAATAAGAAAGATTTCATATACAGTGTGATACAGCAGACTTACATCGATCATTACAAAACAAAACACACTTCTAGAAAATGACATCCACAAACAGGGACTCAGCTTCTGCACACTCTAGTCATTCAACCATGAACACAACATCCGCTGTGCTGCCTACCAAATCCATATCTACTGATTGAAGCTGAGGTCACAAAAAATAGAACAGTGTTCTAGTTGTCTTCTTGCAGGCATGCCTGGCTGAATCGCTGGCCCTGTTACACTAAACCATGCTAAACAGAGGGTGAACCGAGCTCATACTGTACATCCCTACCACATGCATCATGTACTGGTACTTTCTTTTCATTGGGGGCTGGAAATAGGTCAGTTGGTAGAGATCCTGGGTTGCAGGTTCGAATTTTGGTACAAGGGGATTTTTTCCCTCAGAGTTAATATTGGTTCTGACTCCATTTCCCCATACAGTCCTTCGAATGAGACTATAACGAGGTTCCATGCTTGAACGCATGCATAAAACCTTGCACACCCACGTAAAATCCCATCATCAACTTTCGGAAGAGAAGGCCAGTTTGGCCGTTTGGTATGGATGACACGTTACACATAGCATGCACCTTCCCCAAAGATGGGGGTATGGCTGCCTTAATGGCGGGATAAAAAACGATCATACACACAAAACTTCACTGCTTGTCTATACAGGCAGTGTCCGCAGGGTATCAGCCTGCATATGCAGAAAGAAAGAAAAAAGAAAAGATACTTTCATTGATATAGCCTGCCAGCTGAACCAGTCTGGAAATGGGTAACAGCTCCCTTACTCTTTCCTGTATTTTTTTGTCCTTCGGTCTGAGCAGTGATCTGAACAGCAGACTGGAGAAGGAGGATTCGTTTGCACAGTGTTAAGTCTCAAGTATCATCATAGTCAGTTAACCCCTTCGCTGCTATCATGTTTTGCTAAGTCCCATGCTGGACGGAACAGAAAGTGTTGTGAATCATGACAAACAGCGTTCGTCAACATGAGCATTGCAGACAGCCCTTTTTTATGATGAACGCCGTTCGTCAATGGCGCAGTGAACGAGGTTAATCTCCTCTCTTAAAAATGACTTCTCCATGTTTGTGAATTTTTGTCTGGAACTGCTGAAAGTAGTAGCTGGTGTTTTTACTTTTCATCGGTTGTGTGTATGATTGAAAATGAAATGAAGTGAGAATTAATAACACCTCCCTGCGAAGTTAGTTTCTTTCATCATATGGTCATTGCAGGCACCAGACTTTTTTCTTCAATTGTTTTTTTTTTTCAATTCTGGTGCTGAAACCCTGAACTGACCCTCAGACTATTTCATCATAATTTCAAAGCTGAACCGACAAATATTCTCTGATTGCCAATGAAGATGTTTAATATGTAGCTGCGTACAGCATCTGATTTTGTGTCATCTTGTGCAGGAGCATCATGACATAATTTTGTTTCCCTTCTAACTGAATATAGTCCACCTAAGTGAACTCATTTTGTCCCATATCAAAGAGGACAAGGCAGGCATAGACCAGGAACTTTGTAACCCGGTTTTGTCTGCTCTGTTTATCACAAGAATGTTTTGGTTCTTCATAGGTAATCGTGCCCTTCACCTTGCAGTTGAGGGGATGAGAAAAAAAAGCTTAAACCCTATCTGGGGCATGCCAAAAACAACAACAAAAAGCTGTTCAATGCAAAATGCTTAAAAAAAAAAAAAACAAGACCACTTCACACTGGAGTATTAACAAACAAAACAGGTTTCCACACACTTCTAGCAACAAAAACCAAGAACCTGCTCTTAAAAGACCTCTTACGAACTTTACCCGGAACTTACAAAACAGAGATATCACCTTTCTTGAATAAATCATTCTACATGCACCCATACCTACATTTTACAACTTTGGCAATGGCGAGATTGATTTTCTGTTTCACTTAAACTTCTGCTGTTGTGAGATTGATTTTCTGTTTCACTTAAACTTCAGCTGTTTGTGAGATTGATTTTCTGTTTCACTTAAACTTCAGCTGTGTGTGAGATTGATTTTCTGTTTTTTCACTTAAACTTCTGCTGTTGTCTCCTTCACGCTGCAGTCATCATCCCTCTGCTAACTATCCAGAACTGATCTTTTCACAACCAGGTATTGCACACATTGGCAGAGACAGGCAAAACAAAGTGAAAACCACCGTGGAGTAGTTACAGGTCTGGCAGCAGATGATGAGGAAATGGAAATGACGTTCATCGGCGTCTGCCTGAGATGGAAGATAGCAAACAGGACATCATGACTACCTGGTGTTTATCCAGGAAAATTTTGGCCAGAGCTTTCCCATGCCATAGCACCTGCCCAACGTGTAACTGCCATAAGGTATGCAACGCAAAATTGAAATGTTCTTATCCCTATCCTCACCTCCATCCCCACCCTCCCTCCACTACAGCATTTGCAAAGCTATGAAGCAGGGCTAGTTTTCCAGCAGAAAAGACTTTCAACCCAAATCCTAATGTTCTCCAGTTAAACCCCCCCAAACTAAACAATGTGCAATTTGGACAACCCCAGCCAATATTCTGTTTTCACACAAACAATCAAGGTTGGTGGGTGTGTGTGGGGGAGAGGGGGATAGAAAGGAACTGTGGTAATACACCCACACTCATTGTCCATGAACACCTGATAACTGGTCCGACCAAAAAGCTGTACAACAGCCTGGTGTAATTGATACAACCCAACGCAACTCCCCGGCTGTGATAAAAAAACTATAACCACTGAAGTCAGGGCACACCCACCCTCACATTTTCCGTTCATTGGATCTGCTTGCTTGCTGGCGTGCTTTCTGAAAACACACGTGCATATATCCACACAACACACACACACACACACCCACACACAGCACACCACACCACACACAGACCTTGCCTTCACCATTGGTGAGACTTAATCTGTTAAAACAACACTTAAGAAATTAAAAAAACATTAAAATATTATGAGTTTTCTGTGTGACA
>JADBJO010000083.1:1130000-1198599 GCA_016801955.1 Conus betulinus | reverse complement strand
GGACAATTGGAGTTTGACCCTGAGGTAGGTAGTCCTACCCTAGCACCACGGGTGAGCGAGGAAACAGAAGAAATCCAGTACACATTCATAGCAATTGACAAGATACAGCTCACGTCTTACTCCCCTTCCCATCTCCCCCTATCCTTACCCTCCCCCCCCTCTCTCTCTCCCCCTGTTGTGCTCTTTGATTCTTGACCTGTTTTCACTATCCCACTTATTTTACATACACTGCCATTCTTGTGCTGGCTGTGATCTGGGGAGTATTACTTTGTGCCTTTTCTGTGTCTGTTGTTTCAGAAGTCTGAAGATGAACACTGGTTGAAAATTACTTTTTCAGAGTGTGTTGTAGATAAGCGTTACTTTACACTTGGTTTTGTGTGTTCATTTGTAAGGTTTTGAAGTGAGAATGGTCCTTACAGAAGACGTGCCAGACCTGAAGGTCAACTGATTTCTTCAGAAGAACGAAGGCAAAACATTCAGCGCTCCCAGGAAGATGTGCAGGAGGACACTGAAGGTAAACTGGATCAGGCATAACAGCTTTTCTTGCACGTCAGAGTCCAGTGTAGTCTTGTCATAAGCACACTGTGTTTGGATTATTTCTGTGCTGTTGTAAACTTCAGTTGTGTTTATTCAGCATGTTTGGTGTTGTGAAAAAGTTGTTTTTTTTTTGTAACAGTAAGTTGCTATCTTGTTTTGAGTGTTATGCTTTGTGTAACGAGTCACTGATTGCATGGATTTAAGAAAAGTGCCATATGTATGTCTAGTTTTGAATTTTGTGTTGAAGGGATTCACATGCCCTGGTCATCCAGAATTATTTCTGTTCTCTCCCTTTTTTTGGTTCTTTCTATATTTTTAAATATTTTCGTCCAGATATGTTTTAGAGAAAATCACTGGGCTGGCCAATATAGAATGTTAACATTAGAAATTAGGCTAGCATGTTCTCTCCTGCTCTATTTGTGGCATTTTTCTTGTCTGTTTGGATTGATGTCTGAGCTGGCACTTGCATTGTGTTGCTTTTTTTTTCATAGTGTGTGTGTATGAGTTGTTTTTGCTCTTTCACCAGTCTGTGTTGAATTCGGTTTTTTTCGTTCTCGTGTGTATATGTTGTGTTTGCTTTCTACACAGTGTGTGTTGGTTGTGCATTTTCCACAGTGTGTACGTGTTATTTTTGTTTTTTCACCTGTGCATATGTGTTGTTTTTTTTGGTTTTTTTTTTCACAGTGTGTATGCATTTTGATTGGTATGATTTCAACAGATTCCATGGCAAGTTTCTGAAGTTTGTGGAAGTTAAAAGCATTTTGCATGATGTGTGTGTCATAGTGAAGATGCATGTTTTGTTGTAGCCAAGACAGCACATGAAATGACCACAGATTCCATGGTTAGTGATGGAAATGTGTCGCAGCCAGAAAGCCCACATTCAGCCACCAGCTTCGCCTAAAGGTAACCACTGTCATCATCAGCAAATGCCTAAGACTGTTGTTGATCCAAGTGGCCGTGTGATCACTGTTTGTCCCAGGGGACAGAATCATTCTTTTATACTAACTGTACATGTCAAAAGTAACATTCTTGTCAAGTGAAATAGAAGATAATTTTAAAGTGGGCTTTTTATCCAAGTTCATGTTCTGAATAGCAGTCTTGTATCTTCATTTTTGTGTCCTGCTATAACTATTTCTAGTAGATTTCTTTTTTTGGATGAGAAATGATTGTACCCTTTTTCTGGTTTTTCTTTGGCTTTTTACACTTAGAGAGAGTTTGACATTTTGATTTTTGATCTTGTCACTTGCTGATGCTGACCTTGCTTATTTCTGTGTAACCAGATTGTTTTGAGCTCATACAAGTGATTCATCAAATCGAAGTTTTGTGGATTGTCATCTTTTTGTATTGTGCAGCATATTTGTTATTGATATGTGCATGTATGTATGCAAACAGAGTGCATGCGTGTGTTCTTTGACTGGCCAGTATGTGCTTGTTGTGAATGGTCGTGCTTGGTAGTTTCTTTTGGTCTAATTTCATGTCTCAGAATGCCGTAACTTCTTTTTGGACTATGTGACAGTTTTGTTAAATCTCGGGAAGTTGGATGTTTCAGTTCTTGGTTCCAGTAGAAAATGTATTTTATAACTCATTTCTTTTGCTTCAGTATTTTGATTTTTTTTTTTCTCTCTCTATATAGCTGTTACTTCACTTATTTCTCTGTTTCTATTGACATTTCAGTTTGTGACAGCTTTTATAGATGCAGGACTAGCTGTTATTATGTTGGCACATTTGGACCCAGGTGTTTGTCTTGCTCACTGACAGAGCCCATGACACCGCTCACAGCCACCTCTCCATTTCCCCTAGTCCCCAGTCTGGAGGAGTTGGGCCTGGATGGACTGGTGGACACCTTGGTTCAAGCTGTAATGGCGTCTGCTCTGTCCGCCTCCCTCAGGGAGAAACAGCATTCTCCAAAGGACTGGGACACTCCCAGTCTGGACACGTCTCATAATACTTTGTCAGCAGACGCTGCCCATTGCGGCCCTGTATCTTCAGCGCTGCTGTAAAACAGAGTACTGCTGATGCAGAACCTATTTTTGGCGAGATGATAGAGACTAGTGTCAAAACCACAGCCCAAAAGATAGATGTGCCCATGAATAGGACTGAGCTGACAGAGGCTCCACAATAATAATGACTATGCAGCTGGAACCTACCAAATTGTTTCAGGGTAAACCAGGAAATGGAGTGATGAGAATTTCCTTCTCCTTCAGTCCAAAGTGACGCGACGGAAAAACAAAGGGCCCAAATCATCCTGGCCAGTTGAAAATGTCACCATCATGCAGTCTCAGCCCAAGGTGATGATGGTGGAACCAGGTGGCATCCAACAACCCAAAGTTCTCCAGGAACAGCAGAATGTTTCACTTGATCTGTCAGTGAATGAAGCATCTGCTGCCAGTGTCCCCATGAGTCCAACTAGTGGACAGAAACCGTTTAAGCGATACCTTCATTCTTCAAGCAGACGTCAAGGATTGAGCAAGCTTGCAAAGTCCAAGAGGAAGTTTTCTCGATGGTCACGAAGAGGACTGACCCATCCTTTGTCACCTGTGAAAGAGGAGTTTTTAGAAGATGACAGTCTTGAGGCTTTGCTGGCACAACAAAATGTTCATGTGGATTCAGATGAAAGTCTGGAAGATTTATTGCTGATGACAGAAGAATATAAGGAGAACTTGGTGCCCAAGGCCCAAGTCTGGCAGATCTCAAGTACCATCCTCCTCTTCAGCTGACAGAACAGCTCCTATCGCCACAATAGAAGATCTTGATGAGAATGGCTGTCCATCTACCGCACCCCCCTGCAAAGAGAAGCCACAAGAGGAGCCTGTTTTTATTGTTCCTAAAGTTGCCCTGAACTGTCCCCCACCTGGCAGTGGTGTTCAGTGTACATTCACCTCTGTACACCCTTCACCCCCTGCTCAGCTTGGTGGAGAGCAGCTGTTTAGTGGAGATCAGATAAGCACAGTGATCAGCGAAACCTTTCAGTCAG
This sequence comes from Conus betulinus, assembly GCA_016801955.1. NCBI lineage: Eukaryota > Metazoa > Mollusca > Gastropoda > Neogastropoda > Conidae > Conus > Conus betulinus. The sequence continues at coordinate 1,195,088 of JADBJO010000083.1, read as the reverse complement.
AAAAAAAGTCCACAGACACGGATGATGAACTGAAATTTGCTGATGAGGAAATGTCTAGCACCTTTCCTGAAGCTTCTGATGGAGACATAGCTCCAAGGAAGCATGAGGAGGGCGTGGGAGCTCCTGGGTTTGCTTCATCCAGCTTCTGATTCTATGAAAAGTGTTCCAGAGGAGGAAACCATGGAGAGAACAAATGTAGTTCTGGCTGGTGCAGCCCCGACTATTTGTGAGGATTATGTAGATGAAGAAAGTACTGTGCAGGAAAATTCAAACCAGTATGATTTGAGTTCTAAGGGAAAAGATCAGCCAGAGCCCGATTATGATAACACGGAAAGACCAGATGGGCAGGTGCTAAAGACAGATTTAATCAAAACAAGCTCACCTGTGACAGACAGTGGTCCTGATACTGACACGGCACCAAAGCTTCAACCTGATCCACTTACTTGTGCTCCTTTAGCTGCTCAAGAAGAAGACTTCAGTGATGCTCCAAGTCCGGCCATCGCATCTGCTGAGAAGAAAAGACCAAAACTCCACTGTATAAATCAGACTCTGCTTCTTTGGAGAATTCGCCCATTGTAAGCAGTCCGTACAACAGCTTTCCACCTGATCCCATCTACAGGGAGCTGCACAGAGTGCGAAGTTTGGAAGATGAGTTGGATGAACCCAGCAGTGTTCAGAGAAGGCTGAACAAGGGCCATGCTGCAGTGCGCCGTGTTCAGAGTGTGGGTCCTGCCCTTGATGGCATGGCCAACAAGAATCGCAATGTGGCCGTCATTGATGCTGTGCTCCACACTGTGACCATCGACCCAGCCAAAATTGCTCAGTCAGGGCAGTCAGTGGCTACGTACCTCTCTGGAGCTTCTGATCAACCCCCACCATCCGATGATCAGAAGAAAAAAATGGAGTTTGATAGACAGTGTGTCCAAATCGTTGGAGGCATTGGATGTGAAGGATTTAGCCAGAGAAGGATCCATGATCTACGGGAGATCCCTTGAAATCGTCATTCAGGATGGTAAAATTCCTCAGAAATCAACCAAGACATCGTTACCTGCTGATGACAAAAGCCAGACTTCAGAAACTGTGGTAGAGAATTCTGCTGAGAAAGAAAATGTTGCCAAAAAAGGCACCCAGTTGTACCAAGATGATATGGTGGTAATCACCAAAACTCCTATGGATTTTCAGCTATTTCACCTCAGATGAAAAAGGATCTCATGGAGGAGGAAGGTCCATTGGTGACAAGCTCTCCTAAACTGGGTCGCAGAAAAGAGGGCTCTTTCAAAAAGTACCAGTCCAAGATGGGGAAATCTGAGGAGACTTTGCTGGAAGTGGCTCCTCTGTCACCAGAGCATTCACACCCTGCTGCTAGAAGATCAACAAGTTTTCCAAAAAATTATGGGCTGGTGAAAAATCGATCACGTGAAACTCTGTTGGATGACCATCCTTCATTACACAAATCAGACAGAGAGCGAGAAGTGAAGACCAGTTCACAGAGCGTGGATGAAGTTTCAGATCGCAACAGACGTAGAACCAAATCTCGTCAGGCTCGAAATAGTGACCCTACTTCTTCACACAGGGCTCAAGACACTCACTCACAGTCAGTTGATCTTTACGCAAATAGCCGTGGAAGACGGAAGTCTGAGGAAATATATATGAAAGACCTACCTTTCACTGCCAGATCTACTGACAGCATAGGTCAGACTGACATGAACAGAGAAGAGAAGGATGCATCTCGCAGACGGCGGAGAAAACATCAGTCACCAGAAGTTGACAGAGAACAATCAAGGAGGAGGACGGTACAAGAGAAAGAATACTTAAAGGATAAAGAGAGAGGTTTGGAAGGTCGTGGGATGAAATCACAGAGCCCTGATAGAGACAGAGGGATGAGGAGGGGACAGGAGAAAGAAACATAAACGAGGAAGAGAAAGGTATAGCAGATCATCCAGCAACATTGTCTAGCTCTGGGACAGAGAGGAGAAGGAGGCGGAGAGGACATGAGGATATCAACAGAGATTATGAAGAGGCTAGTTTAGAAGATCGTCCAGGGATGGTTCAGAGCACCGGAGAGAGGAGGAGGAGGAGGAGGAAACAGCGTGAGGAAGAAACAGGTGATAAAGAGATTGTTGTGGTGGGAAGATTATGGATCCGAGAGCTCTAGGAGAGAGAGGAAGAGGAGAGATCAGGGGAAAGAAAATAGTAGATACAAAAACAGGTTTGGAAGAAAAGTCACATAGCTTAGGGAGAGAGAGGAGGAGAAGGGGACATGATGAAGAAAAGCCAGAGAGTAAAGAGGCAAGTTGGAAAGATCATCTTGTGACAGAAAAGGGCTCAGAGAAAGAGAGGAGAGAAGGGGACATGATGGAGAAAGTGCAAAGGGTAAAGAGGCAGATCGGGAAGATCATCTTGTGACAGAAAAGGGCTCAGAGAAAGAGAGGAGGAGAAGGGGACATGATGGAGAAAGTGCAAAGGGTAAAGAGGCAGATCGGGAAGATCATCTTGTGACAGAAAAGGGCTCAGAGAAAGAGAGGAGGAGAAGGGGACATGATGGAGAAAGTGCAAAGGGTAAAGAGGCAGATCGGGAAGATCATCTTGTGACAGAAAAGGGCTCAGAGAAAGAGAGGGGAAGGAGGGGACATGGGAAAGAAAATGCAGATAATGGGGAGGTGGGTGTGGAAGATCCTTTAGTGACATCACACAGCTCAAAAAGAGACAGGAGAAGGCATAGAAGTGACATAGAAGAAATATCAGATGCTACAAAAGATGAGGCGGCCAATGTGTGGCAGAACCAGGTGGAAAGTAGTAAAGGAGATATTGATAAACACAAGCTGATCGAAAGAGAGGCACAAGCTTTTGAAGGAATTACTGCAACGGTATATCCTGAAATGGAAGTGCAAGATACTGAAGATTTTCCTCCTCCTCCCGATGGTCTTGATGACTTTGAGGAACAGGAAGCAGTTGTTGATGACCATGTCCATGATGCAAACTGGCAGGATGAAGACACAGGTTTGCCAGCATATCCAGAGAAAGAAAGCAGTTATTCTGATGACGTTGAGGAAAATCGACCACCACGAGTTAGGAGGCCCCAGGCAGAAACAAAGCCAGCTGAGCTGACTTCCACTAACAGCAGAACACCAGAGACTGAAGGAAACGGTGCAGGTGAAGCTGAACTGAGGAAAAGTAGACTCAGTGGGAAGCCAGGAAAAGAACTTATTGGAGGGGACCCTTTCTTGTCCTCGTTCAGACAACCTGACCGCAAAAGCCAGACACTTGGAGAAGATTTTCCCTCGCTGTTTGCCAAGTCTCGTTCTGCCCAGTCGGCATCTGTTGACAAAGAGGAAACACATCCTGAAAAGGAAAGACAGCAGAAGACAGCACAGTGGGTGGGCTGAACAGGCCCATAGAGCCGGAAGGCACTGTGCCTATTGCTGGCAATTTAGAAATTTTGGACTACAGTGATGAGATGACACAGGATAGTGATCAGCCTCAGCACACTCGCAAAGAGGATGAGAAGCCCAAGACTTCCAGAGCAAGGGAAAGAGCAGAGCGAAGGCGTAGAGGTAGATCAAGTGATGACAAAGACAGGGCAGATGTTTCAAGCTCTAAAGGCCGGAGAGGTTCCAGGGACAGTCATATTTCTGGAGAAGATGTTTTGTCTGAAGAGAATCTTACTTCTCGAGGTGTCAGAAGAGGTAGTAATTCAGAGACAGTCTGAGTCATCAGGACAGTCTTGAGTCAAGAGATCTTCATGAGCTGAAGGGTAGGAGAGGTCTAAAGAAAGTGAGAGGTCAAGAACCAGAAAGGAAAACAGATCTTCCAGAGACAGTTTAGCATCAAAAGACGTCACAGATGCCAGAATGCAGTCTAGGAGAGAAAGTAAAGATTCTAATTCAGTCAGTTTAGACATTATGAGTTTTGATCATGAACCACCCAGAGCCCGGCGAGACAGACTTCAGCAAGATGATTCAACTGGAAACATGAACAAGGGTAGAATTGAAGGAGAAAAGACTGAAAAATCCAGATCAGAAGGACGAATCAGAGGAAGGAGAAGTGGTCACAGTGAAGGCCACCCACAGAATGATAGGACAAGAAGAAGCACAAGAGCAGATGAGGAAGACAGACATGTCCCACAGATCAGAGTGGAGACAGCATCCAGAGAGACCCTGGACAATGAAGACTTTGCTCCGCCTCTTCCCCCAAAGCAGCATAGATCAATGGAGCGTCTCTCAGAATTGGGGCGAGAATCACGCAGATCAGGATCCAGAGAAATACTTGACACGCCTGATTCACAAGAGGTACCTCCAGAATTACCTCCAAAGAAAAATAAAAAGACCTTGTCTTGTGTAAATACGCATGACACAGAAGAGACTGTTCCTTCAAGGAAAGACAAATCCAAAGACCGTTCATCATCACAGGAACGAAAAAGAATGCCTCCTCCACCTGCTCCGCCGGTGTCTGAACAGCATTATAATGAGAACCAAGGAGACGGAGAGGTCAGAGGGATTCTAACCATCTCAGAGTGCCAGTTGAACCATACCGCAGGGAAAAATCTTCTGATGTTTCCTATGAAAACGACAAAAAATTACACCATTCCCAGAAACAGAGAGACACAGACAGTTCATTTCCTGAGTATGGTGATGCAGCAGAAGAGTTGCGTGGGACAGAACGTTACCAAGGAAGAAAAAAAAATCAGGCCTGCTCATGAAGATACGACCATCTCTCCACCACAGACTCCCCGCCCTGCTCGAAAAATTTCAACAAGCAGCTATGGTTCGGCTTCTGCAAGGATTGCTCGATCTGTGTCCTTTGATGATGGTTACACACCTACCATGTCTCATTCACCACAACATAATAAATCTCGAGAATCACTGGGTAGTGAGGCTTCATTCCATTCTACGGGCTACAGACCTCGATCCTATTCTGGGGCCAGTGAAACCAGTTTGGCCAGTAACCCTTTGATCTATGAGCCATGGCGGGCTAAAGCAGCTGCTCAACGCCAGCGTGCCAAATCTCCCAACTCTAGGTCTCAGAGATCTCGTTCACAGGGAGAACCGACATACAGTGCTAATGCAGGTCGTCGGCGTAGATCCAGGACCCCGTCAGCTGGAGATTCAAATCGATTGTACCAGCCACGCAGGACTCGCTCTCGCACTTCTCTCCCTGATGCCCCATCGAGATCTGCTGCCCCCTCTGGCCATAACAATCTCGTGATACCTCCATGATCGCTGACGACAGCTTCTCTGATGCATACAGCCATGGCTATGCCAGTGGTAATTGCCCTCTTTTTCTCTGTTTCTTCCATTTGTTTTCTCCCTGCATGCCTGCTGACTATTGTGTTCTCAAGACTGCCTCCTTCTCAACACTTCGTGCTGTTCTGTAATCAGGAACGGAGTAGTAGCCTTTGCGTATTTTCTCATCATGATTAATATATAGCCACTATGTTGCTTACTGCTAGTTTTATGAAGCTTTTTTGTGTGCGTCTTGTTATTCGGGTTACCCATGATAGTGCTGGGGAAGTGGTGACAAACCTCACAACATGTTAAAATGTTTCATTGTTTTAACACTTGACATTGGTCACAGGTGATAATTTGTGAAGGGCAATCAGGACATGTTCTTTTACAAGGACTACGTGTTCAATGTGCATTAGGGTGTTTCTACAAGGGAGACAGCATGAGGGAATTAATGGTCTTGAACCTTGTTAAGGAGGAGGCTTTTTCTTTGAGAACATGGACAGTACAAGATGAAAAAAAAAACAATTAACAAAAGCTGTATTCTAAAGGACTGATGTGGATTTGTGTGTGTTATTGATGTATTGATGCATTGCTAATTTCCATAGAAGATAGAATATAATCTGAAAGATCTGTGTCAGAACTGATGTGTATGCATAACTACAGAAAAGATTGAAGAGACACCTGTCAGTAATGCTACTCCCTGTTAACCCATAACTCTGTGGTTGGGGTTTTTACTTGGCCATTACAACATATATCTCAATGACCTTACAAGTTACATGGAGGGCCAGGTACAACCAAGAACAGACCAAACGATTTGGTCTTCAACACACTTAGACTGGCAAAGACCTGTGCGATTGGAATAAAAGGTCTGATGTGATTAACTTATTTAGTTCTTTCGCCCATCTTGTTGTGTATACTTTTACAAATAAATAGCCTGTATTTCTGCCAGATGCTGAAATTGTTATGCTGACAATCTTCAGACGTTCTTATATCGATGTGTGTGTATGTGTGCGCATTTCATACTATACTTTTGCACATGGATATGCTCCCTTTTTAGTTTTTCTAGATTGTACTTGTTGAGCCTGATTCTCCATTTACTTCTGCACAGTTTAAGTTATTTTGTTCACTCCAGAAATACATGTAATACTTGGTCAAATTATATTTTTATTAGTGTTCATTATAGGTTTTTTTTTCATGTTGTTATTGTTCTTAGAGTGTACGCACAGACACACAAGTGTGTGTGTGTGCGTGTGTATGTATGTGTGTGTGTGTGTGTGTGTGTGTGTGTGTGTGTGTGTGTGTGTCAGTACAACTTTGAGTTAATCTGACAATAAATTGGTTTCAGTCAGTCAGTCAGTGTGTGTGTGTGTGTGTGTGTGTGTGTGTTTTGGCACATGTGTGGCTGGTGCACGAGCATTTATGTGTCTGCAATACAATGGACTTTTTTTTAACCATCCCTTCCCTCGCCCCCTACCACCACCTCCCTCCTCCTCCACCACCTTCTTCCTTCCAGATTTGCCAGAAGATCAAAGAAAAAAGTGTTAAAAAAAAATGTTGTGTTTGTGAAGAAAACCGGTTGAGGTTGTGCAATGGGAAGAAAAATTGGCTATGCTGTTGATTTTGTACCTACAGTCCTTTGTACAATTCTGAACAGGATTTAGATGTGTCTCCTCAATTATATCCTAAGCATGCCTGCTCAGTTGTACATAAGTAATGTAGATTGTAGAAAACGTGTTGGTACCTGTTTCACTTGAGGGAGGGGAATAGGTAATACGGAACATAACAGAAGAACTCTAACAACAAATTATAAGATAATGTTCTGTTGGTTTTACCTGATTTGGTTGATTGGACATACTGACCTGCCAAAGGTAAATGTTATGGATATAATGGTGATATTTGGCATATATTAAATCTACTTCAGGCGAAGATTGATGGAATAAGCAGCCACATTCTCTGTGCACAGAATTGTGCTAACTCAAAAATCATATTTTCTGTGCTAAATCATATAAACATTTTTCCAGCCTATCTTCACTATAAACTTCACCATAACTGTACTGAAATTAAAGAAAATACACCGAGTTCAAGCAACATTTCATACCAATTTCTATGTTGACCTATATGAATAACTTGGTGTAGTTGCCACATTTTATGGATTATACCCAAATTGTGATTGTAAATGGACAGTCATCTCTGTGTAAATGGACAATCATCCCAGTCTCTTTCAATAACATGAAAGACCAAAATAACAAGAGAACAAGAATTGTTGATAGAAAAGGGCACTGCCTGTTTTGGTGTTCATTTTCAAACAGAATTTCTGGCATTCTCCTTCATGTTTCTTATCTCTTCCTCTCTTGTGCCAAGCCATATATTTATATTGTTGTTGACATCAAGCTGCCTTAACATTGAGACAATCCAAGTTTGCACTCTGAAAATCAGAGCACACATATGCAGTCACTCCACACATGCACACACACACTCCCACACATACATGCACGCTCACACGCATGCTCGCACGCACGCATGCATGCAGGCACGCATTGAGAGGTTTTATCAGTCTTCGTTCTGCATGTTGGTAAACATAAATCAGTTTTGCTATCATCACAAGTTACTTCAGTCAACATATGCTGCATAGTTTTGAAGAATCAATATCAGTGTGTGAAAGTAAGTGCTGTTTGTGATTTATGACCAGAGAAAAACCTACTCACGTTTGCTGAATGTGTAGCACTGTCTGTATTAGCCCTTGACCCAACACACCCACAACTGTAAGAGAGTCTGGTACTGAGGTCCTGTGCATTGGAGCAATGAAATACACTTGGACTTGCAGGCGTGTGAAAACTATGTAGAAAGGTGTTAGTGCCATTTTTCATTCAGTTAAGAACAATAAAAGATAGAAAACCTTCTGCTTTAAATTTACATCTACGGTGATCACTTAAGGAGTTAAAAAAAATAGCAGTTCATGCTCAGAGTATTCCCCTGTGAGGTTTTTTTCAGTTTTGGTTTGGTTGGTCAGCTTTGACCAATCTGCCACAGCTTTATTTTGTTGTTTACAAGCAACGTGGACCATTATAAAGATTTGCAGTTTACAAATGATAATGAAACTGAAGGCATTGCTAAAACTTTCCTTACAAGTTTGACTGGGCCTGGCTGGAGTATGTTTTTAGGAAAGTTTGGATGATTCATGACTTTATCCAAAACGTAGTTGTCATCAGCAAAGTGTTGTGCAATGATTATGAATTATTATGATTATGAACAGCAAACAAAGAAAAAGCCTCTATGTTGGACCATGTAAAAGAGAATAGAGACAAAGCTAAAGTATGAATCATGCTACTATGCCTTACCTTTGCCGTCTTTCAAAAGCTTCAGCTCAAAGGATGAAGATGACAAAACCTGCAGTATTCATCCTTGCTTCTGAAAATATCTGGATTGGAGCAAAGAAACTGAGGAAGCCCATAGCATTGAAAAAGTATAGACGAATGCAAGTTGTCATAGTTCTTTGAGTAGCAAAGAAGTTTTTTCAGCTGAGGAAGACCAGGTACTTAAGTAGCTTTGAAAATTATTGATGCATTGCAATTTGTTATAGTACTTTCAATTGTAAAGCATTATTTTTCAGCTGAAGAAATGTAAGTACCAAAGTAGCATTGAAAACTATTGATGCATTGCAATTTGGCATAGTTCTTTGAGTTGTAAAGGGCTATTTTTCTTCATCTTCTGGGTGGATTCATCCCCCATCAGGATGTTCCACCATGCACTCCATATGTGGCCTTCAGCGGTCCCTGAACTGCAGTCCTAGTCAGGTTTTCCCCCGGCAGATATGTCCCACGTGATTGCACTTGTCTTGATCACTGCCCCTCAGACAGATAGGGACAAGGGAAAGAGAAAGATGATGAATAGATTAATGTCTCTCTTGCATTCTCCACAATCACAGAAGGTATAGAACCTAGAACATTAGAACAAGCAGGACAGTTGTTGATACCGGTTCAGACATTTGTATGTTGTAAAACTTCCTTGCGAAACCAATGCAAAGATGAGAACACACTTTAGAAAACAAGGTAGCATTCCTTCCCTGTTTTCATCAGTTGTTTCTAAAAGCTTTAGATTAGGGCAAATTAAAGATCTGATTTCGGTTTCCTTCACCAGTTCAAGTCTTTTTCTGGGTGTGAATTAGCTGAAATCTGTGGGGCCAATATTTGTTCATGCTGCTCCATCACTTTACCTGTGGTCAACCTTTTTTTTTTTTTTTTTTTGTTTTTGTTTTTTGATGCATCCAGTTCGTTTCAGGTTCGTACCAGTGCTTTGGGAGTTGTATGTGGGAGAAAAACCCACAGGAATTTATATTCCTCATACCAGCACTGCTAACAACATCTATATATATATATATGAATAATAAACAACAGACATGCTGTTACGTTGAGCTAAGGCAGCTTAAAGAAATGAAGTTATTTACTTCTTTGTTCCATTGTTTTGATAGTTTTCTAGTTTTCATTCAACATTTAGTTGAAAAGTAGAGAGTTAGTGTTTGAGAGAACCATTTTTATTAGTTTTATGATGGCATTTGTCATACTTTTCAGTACAATGTTTTCTTGAATTAGGTGTGAAGACAAAATTGTCGCCCTCTTTTCATTTGTGCATGCGTGTGTATATGCGCTTGTGCGTGCATATGTATGTGTGTGCATGTGTGTGCGTGCATGCATGTGAGCATGTGTACATGTGTGTGTGATATATAGCCTTATCAGAATGATAGTCTAGATGCTAAAATGCGTAGACCATTTCAAATATGATGAATCATTTAAATTACATTGTTTTATTTCCATTAAACTGAAAACTTTCCCAAACAGGGCTTTGTGATCTGACTTTTCATTTTCACCTCTTGCTCCCACCTACTTTCACCATCTTTTCCTCCTCAACTCCCTCTCATATATATATATATATATACACACACAGGCCACACACACACACATGCACACAACACATACCCGTTTTGGTTAATTTTGTGGTATATTTACAAAGAGTCACTAGAAGCCTGTCTCTCTCTCTCTCTCTCTCTCTCTCTCTCTGTCTTTTGTTCTCTCTCTCTCTTTCTTTCTCTCTTTCTCTCTTCAAAACAGATTCTTCACCCAAGCAAGATAAGTCTTGTGCTCTGTCTCGCCTATACTTTGCCTTTGTGTAAAGATTGCTGTGTTCGCATTCTGAACTCATTTATTGTGGCTTGTGCTTATCCCTCAGAGTATCTTGACGTGTGAGGTTATCGCTGGGCTAGCATTCTAACCTTATTTTCGGAAATTTTCTCGCGATTGTTTCCCGGTTCTGCTTTCCGCGTCACCGGTTCAGCTTGTTTTGGCATTTTCCATCGCCGCGTTCATAGCTGTTCGGTGCCTCTCTTATCCATCGGCCTCCCTTTTCAATCGCCTTCGGCCCAGTCGCCACTAAATTCCGATTTCTCCCTCGCCGTCATTTATTCCACAACCTCCTGTGCGACGATCGTGAGCCAGTCTCGTCGCCATCTCCCTGTCTCGTCGCCATTTTGTTTTGCGCCGGTCTCCCCCCCTCTTGTCACAACTTATACCCCAGTATTTTACAGGGGGTTGTTTTTTCGTCCAATTTAATTCCTTTGCCCCTCCCTCATTTGCCAGAAATTCTCGCTCGCCTTCGTGTCCTCAACGATCGCGATCGACCGTTGTCCTGGTATTTACACGTGGCGTTACTCAGCACTTTGCGCCACGTCACGTCGCTTCTCACGCGCAGTTTCGCCTTTTCTGCTGCGCTTGGTGTCCCTGTACGGACTTGTTTTCCTTATTTTCCATTGTGTACGTTGTTCATTTTATTTTTGTGCGCACGTCGATCGATTGCCCCTAGTTATTCCCCTCGATCGACCGTCGTGACTTTCTCGCTTACGATCGTGTGCTCCGGTTTCGCTCGGCGCCATCGCCCAATATGGTGAAGGACTCGGCTGGGTCGAGCAACAACTCTGACGTGCAGGGTTCGCGCTCTTTCCCGGAGGACCCACGAGTTGGTTCCAACCCCGAGCGAACCGTTCTCTCTTTGGGAGAACGGACGGCCGCGGTAGTTGGAGATGACCCTCCCGCGGAGGGGACGCGGGAATCTCCCTCCTCTACCCGACCGACGGACGCACGACCGTTGCGTTCGAAAGCTAGAAGGCAACCGGCGGCCATTGCTAAGTGCCTTTCATTCGACATGCCCAGGAAATCTAAGGGCAAGGCCCCCTTAAGGGACCCCCCTAGCCAAAACTTCCCAGCGGGAGTCCGCTTCGCCCCCAGCCACCCCCTGCCTTAGCTTTCCTGCGCTTACACACTCATCGCCTTACTATGCCGAGTCACGCGACCCCCGGCCCCCCCGGGGACCCTTGCCGGGCCGCGGACAGGCACGGGTGACGGCCTTGGGCTGGAACCCCCACCCGTCACTCGCATGTATGAGACAGGCGGGTCCACTTCTTCCCCCCATCTGGACTCGCCTTCTCACGACGCTCTCCCCCCCTCCGTGCAGGTGCAGCCAACACCCCTGCACGAGGAGCGTCCCCTTAGCTCCGGAGGCAGTGTTATGGCCACGTCTTGGCACGACCATGCACATGTCCATAACTCTGGGCGTATGGGAACACCGAGTGCATCCACCGTTTGTGATCATACACAAAGACGGCCGACCAACCCCGCTCGCCCGTCGCAGGTTCCCCTAGGGGTTCAGGACGTTGGGGGCCCGACCTACTCGGCCCCCCCTTGGGCAACGTCCTCGGTCCCGTTCCTCCGGGGGAGGATCTACCAGCGGGACCACGGGTAACCTGCCCCATTCCTCTGGGGCCCGGCATGCTCCCGGGGGGGGACACACACTACGGTCGATTATTATTCCCCCCCTGCTGCCCCAGGTTACCCCGGTCCCCGGCGAGTCCCTGCACAGTACTCTGGGCCGCCACAGCCCGCTTATCCCCCCGGGACCAGTGGCTCTATGCCCCCGAGAGGGACCAGTGGCTTAATACCCACACCCAACCTGATCAACTTTTGGTCGATTGTGGCACCCAATCTCACAGACTTGGGTCGACCTGGGTCTCCCCCTCCTCGGGGCGCTGTCCGATCGGCAGTCCGGGCTCTCCCACCCTAGCCCGTCTGCCGAGTATAGAGCCACGAGGGTCCCGCCCTCCCCCCCCCCCCCCCACCACCACCCTACCAGGGCGGACCCCTCGCGCACCCGCGCACTTGCCTCCTGAGGAAGACCTCCCTTCCCAGGAATTAGACTCCCCACAGCCTGAGGAGGACTACGATGAGGACCTCTTTCTCATCACTTTATGACATCAACACCATTGAACGGTTTCGACCGGACTTGGTGTCGAGGGACGCCCCTCCCTCTGCCGATATCTTGGCCTTTCCTGAGATCGTTGGGCCGCCCCCAGCCAACACTCAAGACTCAGGATTGTAGCTCCTCAGTCCCTCACTTCACTGTGGGAGAGTCCGGCGAAACGCGCCAGGGGTGCAGACGCCGTCCCCACGCCGGGTCAAGACCTTCCCCCGGCACCCAATGCGGCCCCTTTCGGCGCCCTACTTGGGACCCGCAGGAAGCACCCTGTTACCTCCTCCCTCTTTGCTGACAATCCGGCACCAGGGAGTGGGCCATCTCCCAATCGGATTGTCGCCGCCTGATACCCAACCGGGCCCCCCCCTACTACTTCGGCCACTGTCTCCTTTAGGCGGCGGACTGGGACCGAGTAGCCCGGATGGGCATCTTACACACCACTGCAGGGCATGCCTACCTTAGCATGCTCTTGCAGAGGGCGGAGGTACTCTGGCCTGGGGATGACGGCGCCGTCCCAGGGCCTTCGGATACAAACTCCGAACCCCACCAGGACGAACTTCGCTTGTTCAGCGATCCCTTCATGCGACACCTAGTCAACAGGATATCGCATCACTTGTCGGCTGCGGCGGACAGCGCAGCAACGACCCATTTTAATTGTCTGCTTGTGGCTAGAGACGCGGTGCTTGCACGCTCCTCTCTCTCTCCCCGGCACTCAGGGCATCCCTACGATGTGTCCCGGGCCAGGATCACTCGCTCTTTGGCGAGTACTCCACCTCGGCTATGTCTCTCTCTCTCGAGGAACGCAAGCAGGCGGCGTCCTTCGCCCCCCCGGCCTCAGCCACGCCCTTCCAGACCCCCCTTTCGGTCCTACCCCAGGGCCAACAGGCCCACTCCGTACCCCCGTCAAGCCGCATTTCACACCGCCGGGCCGGCCAAGCGCCCACTTAACTCGCAGAGGCCTAAACCAAAACCTCGCCAGAATTTTCGGTTCGGCCAGCAAGCACGGCCCCGCAGGTGACTGGGACACTCCCGTAGGGGGCATGGAACTGGCACAACCTGCCCAGCAAGACACCGGCCCACTGTACCCCCCCTTCCCCCCCCGACCATCGGCTCCCCTGGCGGGCAACCTCTCCCGGCATGCCCGCCAGGCGACGTATGGGCCTCAGCCCCTGGGTAGTGTCGGTGCTTCAGGATGGGTTTCGCCTACCCTGGGCACACGGTCGCCCTCCCCTCATGCGTTTTCCTCCTCCCGTCCCCCCCAGACCCCCCCACCTGCCCAGGCGGAGGCCCTCCGCCTGGAAGTCCTCGAACTCCTACAGAAGGGGGCCATCGCGCAGAAGTTTTCCCAGCCCAACCCCGGTTTTTTACTCCCACCTGTTCGTGATCCCCCAAACCTTCGGGGGGATGGAGGCCCATCCTCGACCTTTCTCCCCTCAACAAGTTCCTAAGACATACCAAGTTCAAGATGGACACACCCTTCCAGATCAGAGACTCCATTCACCATTTAGATTGGGCGACCTCCATAGATCTGAAAGATGCGTATTTCCAAATCCTTATCCACCCGGCGCACAGACGTTACCTCCGGTTTGTCTGGCAAGCTCGGGTGTTCCAGTTCAAAGCTCTCCCCTTTGGCCTCTCCCTGGGCACCCTTCCTCTTCACGAAGGTTGTCAAGGAGATGGCCGCCCTGGCCAGGCAGGAGGACATTCGCCTCCTGGTTTACCTCGACGACTGGCTTGTCCTAGCCTCCTCCCAGGCTCAGTGCCAGGCCCACACCACCCGCCTCCTCAGCCTTTGTTCCACCTTGGGGTTTGTAATCAACCCCCTCAAGTGCGAACTTATTCCCAGTCAGAGGTTCTCTTTCCTGGGCATGAGTTTCGACACGATTACCATGAAGGTCGCCCCGACCCCGGAGAGGTCCGCCCGCATCGTGGACCTCATCGTGCGCCTCCGAGAAGCCTCGCACACCTCGGCCAGAACTCTGTCCTCCCTCTTAGGGATGATGGAGTCCCTTTCTGCCCTCATTCCGCTGGGTCGGGTCCCCAAACGCCAGCTGCAGAGGGAGTTCCGTCGTCGTTGGTCCCAGACCTCGGACCGCTGGGACCTGACCATTCCCCTCGGCCCCTGGTTCTCGGGTGCCACGGAGGAATGGCTCAATCCGTCCACCCTGACCACCGGCGTTCCGATCTCTCTCCCAACTCAGTCCCTCGAGCTATACACGGACGCCTCCACTCGGGCTGGGGGGCCCACTTGGGGGACAGTCATGCCTCGGGGATGTGGGACACACAGATGGCTCGCCTCCACATCAACATATTAGAGTTGGAAGCGGTCAGACTGGCCCTCCTCCACTTCCAGCATCTAATCTCGCACCGACTGGTTCTCCTCCTCACGGACAACACGTCGGTAGCCCATTACGTCAACAAGGGGGGGGGGGGGCTCACTCCATCGGCCTCTCTCTCAGGACAGAGGCCCTCCTTCGCTGGTGCCACGCACGGGGAACCACCCTCCGTGCGAGACACATAGCGGGGACACGGAACATCCTGGCAGACACTCTCAGCCGGTCAGGGACCCTTCTGCACACAGAGTGGACCCTGAACAAGCTGACACTAACCACTGTCTGGGATCACTGGTTCAAGCCCATGGTCGACCTATTTGCGACACGGTTCAACCATCGACTCCCCCATGTATGTCTCTCCAGTCCCGGACCCCCGAGCGTACGCGGTCGATGCGCTCTCCCTCCCCCCTGGACGGGACTTGTCGCCTACGCCTTTCCCCCCTTCCCCATACTTCACAAAGTGATCAGGAAGGCCAGGCTGGAGAGACCCAAACTCATCCTCATAACCCCATGGTGGCCGACTCAGTCGTGGTTCCCGGACCTCAGGTCCCTAACTCACGTTCCCCCCCTCTCCAGCTAGCCCCTCGGTGGGACTTGCTCAGACAACCTCGCTCGGGCCTCCCTCACTCCAATCCCCGGATGCTTCGCCTACACGCTTGGCTTCTATGCCAGCCAAATTGCGACCCCGTCCCCGCCGCCCCCCCGCCGACAGACCCCGTCTGTCCTAGAGACCCTGACAGAAGCGGGAGCATCGCAGGGACTACGAGACTTGGCCTCGGCCTCTCGTAGGGCTAGCACAGAGTCCCTCTATAATTACAGATGGGAGAGATGGGTCACGTGGTGCACGGCTAACTCGGTCCCCTACCTACACCCCTCCAACATCCAGCTAGGCAATTTCCTATCCCACCTTTCGTCCTCCTTAAAACTCTCGGCTAGCTCCATTCGGGGCTACCGATCGGCCGTATGCACCACCATCCGACAGCTCGGCGGCCCATCTTTCGACAATGACTTTCTACTCAGAGAACTATCACGGGGGGTTGCCCTACGGGAAGCTCAATCCCCTAGGCGCGCCCCCTTGTGGGACCTCTTTCTGTGTTAGGCGCCCTCAGAAAACCCCCTTTCGAGCCCCTCCGCTCCATTCCCTTTGACCTCCTCTCCTTCAAGACCACCTTCCTTCTCTCCCTGGCCTCAGCCAGAAGGCGAAGTGAGATTGAGATTCATGCCCTCAGCGGGGACCCTCGGGACATCGCCTTTCACAGAGACGGCTCGGTCTCACTTAAGTTCCTTCCTGAGTTCCTAGCGAAGAACCAGGAACCGGGCACACCCCTCTCCTTCCCTCCTGATCCGCTCTCTAGCGGATATCTTAGGCAACGAGCGGGGTGGGGGGACATGACCTGTGCCCCTCTAGGTGCCTCAGATACTACTGGGAGCGTTCCCGCCCCAGGCGTTCCTCGCAGCGACGCCTTCTTATCTCCATCAACCCCAACAACAAGAAGGACATATCGGCGGGCACTATCTCTAGGTGGCTATCCAATACTATCAGATCTGCCTATGCCCAGGCGTACAAAGACCTCCCAGCCCTGTCACCCCGAGCCCATGAGGTCAGAGCGCTGGCCACGTCCTCAGCGTTCCAGCACTCTGTCCCCGTGCGCCATCTCCTGGAGGCAGCCTACTGGCGTTCGGAGAACCCTTTCATAAACTTTTATTTAAGGGACATCCGCATGACCAGGGCTGATGGTTCTAAAGGGATTTCATTTGTGGCGGCCAATGCAGCCATATCGGTCTACCCCAGGAACCATTAGGGCGCTCGGCCCTCCTCCTATTACTTTAAAATTCTGCTATGGTCTGACATGGTATAGTATACGACGCCAAATGGGGAGTTTGTGTTATACTCCCTGTTTGGCTAAGTATACTTACCATGTCAGACTCTAATGCCCGCCCTACCCTTCCCCTCTAGCGCCAAGTTCCCTGGGGGTTTGCCTTGCGCGCAGGCCTCATTGAATGACGTACAGTACACGAACTTCGGCATCTTCCGTAGGCGGAAGTAGGGTGGGCGTCACGTGACTATCTTATTACTGCATTGGCCACAAACTTCGGCACGGAGCTGACTGACAGCCGTTTTAATGCTATGGTCTGACATGGTAAGTATACTTAGCAAAACAGGGAGTATAACACAAACTCCCCATTTCAGTTTATATAACTCTTTACGCTAGGTCTTTTGGAGAAAATATCTAAAAAATGAGATTTTGTCACTTTGATCAAAGAGAAGCATTTGCAGAATGATTGTTTTGTAGTCTTCTGATTTCATTGCGATTAGAGGTACTTGTGGCTTTGCATGTGACTGTTGTTTGAGCAAAAAGAAGGATGTCTAGGAGAACCTCACTGTGCCCATATGTCTTGCCTAATGTTCAGTGTTGTGGCATTGTGTGCATGGTTTTTGTGGTGCTGCATGTTCACAGAGTCGGTGCACCCTGCACCCGTCCGTCATTCAGAACCTGACAGGCAGCGGCTGAAAACTCGGCAGCGTAAGTGAAGAGTGAATTTCAGACAGTATTTAGGTCCTTTTCCTGTAATGAGGGATCATAATGGATTTTACTCAAACGATCTTTATTGAAACAAAAATGAAATAACGTAACAAGAAAAATCTACACTAAGATAATTTTTGTGATTACGAAAATATTAGACTATTTTCGTGTCTCAATTCAAATGAAAGAAAAAAAGCTCTCTTGTGCATTTGCTCTAACTGTTTGACAGTGCTATGAGTAAAGATCCATTCATTCTAGGACCCAAAGTATCTCGCTTGTGTTAAGGATTGGAACCAGAAATCATGCACGCAGCTAGTTTGTCATATATGCTATTCATGATGACTGAATTTCTTACAAGTGCCAATTTAGGAGTGGGAAGGAGGTGAGGCCTTGCGGAAGGGCTTTGAAACCCTAACCTTCTACTCCTGCCCATTTGACTGGAAAAAAAAAATCTGAAGGTGTATTATATGAGCGTATCTGAGGAGGAGGGACTGTGGGGGGGGAGGAGAAAAGAACATCCCAGATTGGACATTCCAAGTGCTATTATTCGTCCATAGTTTCTGTGGTTCAGCACGCTAGACTATGGTACTGTGGGCAAGTTAACAGTCTTTCTGACTGCAAAACCTACGATTTTGTTTCATGTTGTGTCAGTTGGCATGAGGTGTTCTAGCCCATCTCTGGGACCGGTGGGAATAGCAATCAGTTGATGTTGGTGGCGGAAATGTTATACTTGTGCAGTAAAGTGGCATCAAAGAAGCAGCATGAAGCTATTTCTGAATCAGATGCCTGTGACAAAAACGAAAGTCAGAAGTGAAAAGCTCACTGGCATTGCGTCTAAAACACACAAGAACAGTTGACCGTCAACAACACCTGTTGAAGTATGCACACACACACACACACACACACACACACACAAGCTCCATCCTGTGCTGAGGACAAGTGCAGAGAGCTGTCCTTTACAGCTTTTTCGATTTGGGAAGGGAGAAGTGATGATTGTTTCAGTAGAAACTATTATAACACATAGAAACGTGTTAGAAAGACTCCAAAATGTGTTGATACTCCAGAGAACTTTTACGATTGCTAACCCACCCATTAAAAGCTTTGTAGGTTTGTGTTTTTTGTCAAGTTTTAACATTTTTTTCTCCTCCTTCCTATCTTTGTTTTCTACTTTTTAACTGAATCATTAATTTTTACTTTTTTTTATACTCGTAGGTAATAATAATTACACAACATAACAGATTGGATAAGATTCACATAATATCAGTCAAGTCACTGATGACTTGGCTTTATTTTTTGTTTAAATAAGCATTTGCATACATTCAGACAAACAATGTATTGGCTAACCATAAATCCAGTTGTGGATAGCACAAGAAAGTGAGGACCTGAGAAATTAAATTGTGGAAATGCTGCTATGTTCATACTGTTGAAAGCATCCATGATATCACAGAAAATTGGGTTTCTACTACTAAGGGTTATTTTGAAATACTAGGCAGGTCAGCCCAGAATTGTTACAGAATGCAGATTATGTACTGCCCACAGCATCTCCCACCTTGCTACTTGATTCATTGAGTGAAAATAGTGTAACTGTTCCTGGTCCCCTGATGTTATTGATTTGTTTACTTCTGTAGATCACTAAAAAGAAATTGGATCCCTCCTCCCCTTCAAATGTGACATGCAGTCACATGGGTGAGCAAAGGTTATAATAGAGTTACTGTTTTCCTAGTTTGATCTCTCTGAAGATTTCCCACACAGCTGAGGATGGAGCTGTGGTATTACTATGTTTCTGTTTTTTTCACATGTCTTATCTTTGAAGGGCTGGTTTCTTGACTGTTTTAAAAATACTTAACTATTGTTTCACATCTTTGAAAGAATGATTTCCATTTTTCCTGTCGGATGTCTGTTGATGAGTTGTCTTGCAAGAGACTAGTCATGACATAAATCTTGCAAGAGACTAGACATGACATTAGCATTACCATTTGAGATTTAAGACTGATTTCTGATTCTGGCGTTGTATGAGAGAGAAGAAAACATGTTACTTTTTGGACTGGCTTTTTCAGTGCCTTTTGGTCCTATCTCATGTCCTTCACCAGGTGAAATTATCTCAGTGAGGCTGAATTTCTGCTCATTGGCTACATGGCTGTGGTCACATGGTCAGGGAATTTGTTGATGGACAAAGTTTAGAGTCTGATGACCCTACTGAGTGATGGTTAATTTTCCATGAGTCGTCATTTGCTCCTTGTTACTCTGCAAGAACACTGAGAGTCACCATGGATGATATCTTCATGTATATGACTGTTTTTAATCCTGACATTGTGGGTAGTTGCATTTTCTCCAAGGGTATGATATGTAAATAAGGCTAGAGTGGGCACATTGTTTTGTTTTCTTTGTCATTTTTTTTTTTTTAGATAAATGTTTTCAGCCATTGAAAGCTGAGTTTCCTGTTAATACATAGGTTGGAGTGGGATTTAATGTGTGTGAAAGGGATTGTTAGAGGGAAGATTGGGGGGGGGGGGTGCATTTGTTCATTTGAGACCACAGATTGTCTCCTCCAAAGGACTACAGGTGGGGAGAAATTGGGGTGGGGGGGTGGGTGGTGAATTTGTTCACTTGAGACCACAGATTGTCTCCTCCAAAGGATCACGGGTGGGGAGGGATTGGAGGGGGGGGGGGGGGGGGGGGGGGGGGAGAGGGGGGGGGGACGCTGATACAGGTGGTGATTCCAAGGTGAAAATTTCCTCTAACCAGCCTTGCTCGAGCAAGGATAGAACCAGGACCCATGGATCCAAATATCAAGACTCAGTCCACCTGACCAACTTGGCCCATTTCACGATTACAAGAGCTTCTCTAATTTTCCGTCTTCTTGATTGATATTTACAGCACTTAAAACAGTCCATTAACGATGAATTTGAATTCCTCCAATCTGCTGACAAGCTTTTTGATGTGAAGACAACAAACCAGTGCACCTACCTATAGAACAGAGATTCAGCCTCACGCAAGTACAAAACAACTGGTCGTGGTAAATGTTACAAGGTGAGACCAAAAAGTGGTGAAAACAAATCCAGATAGATTTTGAAGGAAACGTGTATGCATCTTTATGGTAATATCTCTGTTATGAATGATACGGTGTTATTACATTGTTTGCTGTCTGTTTTTGAAGACTGGTTTGTCATTCTTTCTGCGTAGAAAAACAGCGCTTAGCTGGTGTTCAGGAGACTAGTTGCTGACTATTGGAGGGTACAGTTTCTCCTTACACTGTTACAATCACTCTACACTGTATTCAGTCACAAAGTTTGGGTGTTCTGACCACTAGCTATCACTGTTTTCTTTCTGAGGACATGCTGTGCTGACCATTTATTGTTTTTCTTTTTCATTGCAATACTTTATACATACACCCTTTGATCCTCATAGTGTGTTGTAGATTTCTTTTATTGTTTTGTTTTTTTTTTTTTTTGTTTGTTTGGTTGTTTTGTTTGTTTTTTTTTTTCTTTCTTTTTTAATAGATCGGTCTTGGATGTTTCTCAATGGCTGGACTTTTAAGATAAGTTCGTTCTTGAGATGCATAGTGTTGTGTAAAAAGAAATTTCTTTAGTATTTAGCCTGTTCCATAAGACTCTAAGAGACTAAAAAGATGTTTCTTCAGTTGTGAACTTATGCAACTGGACTCAAGACATGAAAAAAGATTTCTTGTTCAGAGATTAGCCAGTGTCATGAGACTCCAGACATTGAAGAGAAATGTATGCAGTGATTAGCCTATGGCATTGGATTTGTTGGTGGGGGTGGTGTTGCTAAGACAACCTCCAGAAAAGCTGATTGCTCATTGGTTCATTTTTTTAAAAAAAGGGGATAAGAGGCAAAGAATCAATTTTTAGCATTGTAGAGAGAGTTTAGCTTGAAGAATTACAAAGCTAGTAAGTTTTGTATGTATGTATATCTTTGGTTGTGCATGTGTGTGTTTAATTTGCACTGTGATTTTTAGCTGTTGTTTTAATTGGCTTGATTTCATTTCCTGAGAAGTTTTTTTTTTTTTTTTTTAAACCAGGATGTGAGTGCTGCACTCTGCATGTTCACATATTGTTTTAAGATTCCTTTTCGTTCCTTAAGAAGGTTTATTTACATTTGTCAGTGTGCTTTCAGTATTTGTGTTGACTAATGACAGAAAATCAGTAGATTTGTTGGACAGACAGTAAATAGCTATTCTGAACTAAAATTTTGCATTTTCAAGAGTGTTCGGTTGGAGAGGAAAATAAATGATTAAAGAAAAATGCAAATCTACAAGTAATAATCAGGAAGACGGAGAAGCATCTTGTAAAAGATCTGATTGTTAGGCACATGTAACTGGCATGTTAAGGTAAAAAATATGTGGACAGAAGGCATACTGGCATGTTGGAGTACTTCCCCTCCTAGTTCCACATCACAGCATAGCTGACATTGTTTCAGGACAAAGAATTTGCTTGTTGAACTATATTGTCACTCTTAGTAAGTGGCCATACTGCAGTGAAAGTTGCGGGCTGGGCAATCATGGACTTGAATACTGCTTGAGCAGGCACCACTGATCACCATGAAAGTGGCTCGGGTAAACAATACAACGTTTCCTCTGAAGGGCTGTTCAGTGATGACATGAGACCACAGACAAGGTGTAGCTGCCTATGCACTGCTGGCATTTGGACTGCAGCAGAATAAATCCAGTGATAAAAAAAAAGATGAAATAAATCCAGTGATAGTTAAGTATGAGGTAGTCGAAATGAGGTCGCTGAAATGAGACAGCCAGGATGTGATTGGTAGGCTTTTTATGAGGGAGCCTGAATGAGACAGGCTTTTATGCATGAGGAAGCTGGAATGAGGTGGGTTTTCATGCATGAGGAAGCGGAAATGAGGTGGGTTTTCATGCATGAGGAAGCCAGAATGAGGTGGTTGGTTGTGCTTGGGGATTAGGAATTAGGAAGGTGGCTGTGTATGGGGGAACTGGAATTAGACGGGTAGTTGTGTATGGGGAACTGGAACTGGATGGTTGTGTATGGGGGAACTGGAATTAGACGGGTAGTTGTGTATGGGGAAACTGGAACTGGGTGGGTGGCTGTGTATTGGGGAACTGGAATTGGGTGGGTGGTTGTGTATGGGGAAACTGGAATTGGGTGGGTGGTTGTGTATTGGGGAACTGGAATTAGGTGGGTGGTTGTGTAAGGGGGAACTGGAATTAGACGGGTAGTTGTGTATGGGGAAACTGGAACTGGGTGGGTGGCTGTGTATTGGGGAACTGGAATGGGGTGGTGGTTGTGTATGGGGAAACTGGAATTGGGTGGGTGGTTGTGTATTGGGGAACTGGAATTAGGTGGGTGGTTGTGTAAGGGGGAACTGGAATTAGACGGGTGGCTGTGTATGGGGAAACTGGAATTAGACGGGTAGTTGTGTATGGGGAAACTGGAACTGGATGGTTGTGTATGGGGGAACTGGAATTGGGGGTGGGTGGTTGTGTATGGGGAAACTGGAATTAGGTGGGTGGTTGTGTATTGGGGAACTGGAATTAGGTGGGTGGTTGTGTAAGGGGGAACTGGAATTAGACGGGTGGATGTGTATGGGGGAAACTGGAATTGGGTGGGTGGTTGTGTATGGGGAAACTGGAATTAAGTGGGTGGTGGTGTATAGGGAAACTGGAATTAGACGGGTGGGCTGTGTATGGGGAAACTGGAATTGGGTGGGTGGTTGTGTATGGGGGAACTGGAATTAGGTGGGTTGTTGTGTATTGGGGAACTGGAATTAGGTGGGTGGTTGTGAATTTGGGAACTGGAATTAGGTGGGTGGTTGTGTATTGGGGAACTGGAATTAGGTGGGTGGTTGTGTATGGGGGAACTGGAATAGGTGGGTGGTTGTGTATGGGGGGGAAACTGGAATTAACCCTTTCACCGCCAGACATTCTATTTTGCATAAATCTCCATCGCCAGCCATTTTTCCAAAAAGCTCTTATTGTATACCAGCATATGTGAAACGCGGATATCTCTGGAACTAAACAACCCATTCTCATGCTATTTTTTGTAAAATGGAGGAGATACACTGTACTTTTATTATATCATAACATGTTAGTAATGGTAAGTCAACAACAATTTCAATTTTTTTAGTGATTTCAAGTGCAAAAAAAATGCAAAATAAAAAAAGAATGTTATGTTTCTTCTAAGCGTAAAAAATAAAGAAAGAATGCCAACAAACTCTCAACAATGGAGGAAAAATACTCCACTCACAACTGAAGACCAGAAAGTATGGTATTTTCCAACAGAAAAGTGCATGAAACAGCCACAAATACAACTACTCCAATAGCAGGGAGCACACACACACACACACACACACACACACACACACACACACACACACACACACACACACACTCTTATGCCTAACTGGTACACATGTAAGAAAGAAAAAGGGAACACACACACACACACACACACACACACACACACACACACACACACACACACACACACACACACACACACACACAAACACACACACACACGTCCCTTTCACTCTCAACAGTAATATATATATATATATATATATATATATTTTTTTTTTTTTTATGAACACAAAGTCATCCATGTGCCTGTTGGTCTCTGAACCCTTGTCATTCAGTTGATCAATATAATCAGCTGTACACCCACTCGAAAGACGTCTGTGATACTCGCCTCTCACGAGTCAGTTGGCCACGCCCCCTTCAACCTCGACCAGCGAGAGTGGGCCCACAGCGTGTGTGTGAAGTTCGTTGCCTAAAGTCTTAGTTTGGCTCCCTCACATAGAGTTAGTGAACAGTCAGTCAGTGCTGGCTGGCTCAACGAAAAACACTGGGGCACACGCGGTAGGGTAGTAAGTGGGCGTCTTATCAGCCTCTCATAACAAGTTGCAACGGTCCCAACGCTTCACGTGGGAATAATTCGGTCAAGCCTCACTATCGCTCTTTACTCGTGACTGTCTGGGTCTTCTTCATCTGTATTAGGAACAACCAACTGTCTATTCAATATTCCCAGCACTTGATCTGTGGTAAATGTACGGCAAGGTCGAGTACGTAAAGTGCTTGGTGGTGACGTCATAGTGAATGAAAAAACAATCGGAATAAAGTCAATAAAACACTGAACTGAATAGTGTTCTGACAAAGCAAATGGCTGTGAGCATGGGCCCAGACCATCCCCCAACTATGACGTTTATTGCTGGCTTTTTATCTCATGAACTAGGATCGTGAGAGTATCAGGAGTTAGGTCACCCTACTTTGTCGCCAAAAGGCGCCCTTGGCGCTCTGCCAGCTGGTGCCAAAAAGCGCCCATGGCGGTGAAAGGGTTAAGTGGGTGGATGTGTATGGGGAAACTGGAATTGGGTGGTTGTGTATTGGGGAACCGGAATTAGATGGGTGGTTGTGTATTGGGGAACTGGAATTACGTGGGTGGTTGTGTATTGGGGAACTGGAATTAGGTGGGTGGTTGTGTAAGGGGGAACTGGAATTAGTTGGGTGGTTGTGTATGGGGGAACTGGAATTAGGTGGGTGGTTGTGTATTGGGGAACTGGAATTACGTGGGTGGTTGTGTATGGGGGAACTGGAATTAGTTGGGTGGTTGTGTATGGGGGAACTGGAATTAGGTGGGTGGTTGTGTATGGAGAAACTGGAATTAAGTGGGTGGTGGTGTATAGGGGAACTGGAATTAGACGAGTGGATGTGTATGGGGAAACTGGAATTGGGTGGTTGTGTATTGGGGAACTGGAATTAGGTGGGTGGTTGTGTATTGGGGAACTGGAATTAGGTGGGTTGTTGTGTATAGGGAACTGGAATTAGGTGGGTGGTTGTGTATGGGGAAACTGGAATTAGGTGGGTCGTTGTGTATGGGGGAACTGGAATTAGGTGGGTTGTTGTTTATGGGGGAAACTGGAATTAGGTGGGTGGTTGTGTATGGGGGGAACTGGAATTAGGTGGGTGGTTGTGTTTGAGGGAACTGGAATAAGGTGGGTGGTTGTGTATGAAAGAAATGGAGTAAGGTGAGTGGTTGTGTATAAGTTGAAATAAGGTGGGTGGTTGTGTATGGAGGAGTTGGAATAAAGTTGGTTGTTTGTGTGAAAGAGTTTGAATAAGATGGGTGGTTGTGTGTGGAAGAGTTGCAATAAGGTGGGGTGTTGTTTGTGGAAGAGTTTGAATAAGATGGGTGGTTGTGTGTGGAAGAGTTGCAATAAGGTGGGTGGTTATGTGTGGAAGAGTTGGAATAAGGTGGGTGGTTGAGTGGAAGAGTTGGAGTAAAGTGGGTGGTTGTGTATGGAAGTTTTATAATGTTAGGTGGTTGTGTATGGCGGAGTTAGAATAAGATAGATGGTTGTGTATGGCAGAGTTGGAATTAGATAGGTGGTTGTGTATGGCGGAGTTGGAATAAGATAGGTGCTTGTGTATGGGGAAGCAGAATGAGAAGCTTGTGAGTTATATCGCTGAGATTGGGCTGAATCTGACACAAAGCACAGACGATGAAGAAAAGAGGGGGAAAAAAAACCCCTCTACATTATTCTATGATGGATGAACATGTGTCGTGACAGGTTGCGTAATATTGAATATGTTGGTATTGAGTGCGAGAGAGGCAGAAGCAGAGAGAATAGGGAGAAAGTGAATTGCACAAATATATGTTGGAGAACTGTGTGTGCGTCACTGTTTGCTGGCAGCTTTGGTACGCTGTTGGATTATGCCATATTCTCTGATGATCAAACTACCACCGCTGGGATGTCCGATGAGACTGTTCTTGTCTCCAAACAGGGTGAAAGCAGGCACTTTGAATGACTCCCTGCACAAGACTAAACTTGAATTGACGCAGTAACATGCTCTCATTGAAAGCTTAACTTGTACATACTTCTGTTCTGTTCATCTCCCACATACAAATCAAGATAAAACCTTTTTTTTCATTTTAACTGATACAAGTTGTTTATCTGCAAAAATCATGTTCGCTACTTAAATCATTCTTCATAGACTTTTTTTTGTACTCAAGAAAACTAGTGAAAATTAATTTGATATCTTGCAAACAGAATGTTATCAGGAAATTGGACATCATCATTTCAGTGACTATAAAATCATACATCAGTAACGAATGTCATTACTTCACAAAATTCTGCGTGGTTATATTCGAGACCTCCTCCGCATGAAAGATCATGTGTGTTCCATAGAAGGAATAATTTGTTTCCTTCATCTGCTTTAGATGCGTGTGTGTGTGTGTGTGTGTGTGTGTGTGTGTGTGTGTTGTGGAGTGGGGAGAGGGAGTTGAACCCGGAAAAGACCTTGGATTTATTGAATGAAAGCGGTATCATTGTGTGTGTACTTGTGTGTGAACAGGTGAGGGGGATGGGGAAAGGCCAGGCTATCACACCAGATCAGACCATGTGGACAGTGCCAGTGGCGGAGAAACTCTGGAGGAACGCAGCAGCAAGGAGGTAACTTGTTTTCAATTTCCCATCTAAAATATTTTACAAATCTTAAATAAATGTCAGCGAACCGCCCAGAGAAACGTGGACAAATGAGTCACAATACAACACACAACGCGTTTCGACCTCTTAGGTCTTCCTCAGGTGAAACAAAAGACGGACAAAATAACGAAAATGCACTTAGCTTTGATCGCTTCAGATTGCTTCTGAGTTCAGCGCAAGGAAGGGAGTTGAACCCGGAAAAGACCTTGGTTTTATTGAATGAACGCCTTCCTTGTGCTGAACTCGGAAGCAATCTGAAGCGATCAAAGCTAAGTGCATTTTCGTTATTTTGTCCATCTTTGTTTCACCTGAGGAAGACCTAAGAGGTCGAAACGCGTTGTGTTGTCTTGTGACTCGTTTGTCCACGTTTCTCTGGGCGGTTCGCTGACATTTATTTAAGATTTGTTTAGATTTCCGCCTGCAGTCGTTTTACTTTGCAACTAAAATATTTTAGTATTCAATACCACATCTTCAGGTGTTCTTTTTCTCAT
This sequence comes from Conus betulinus, assembly GCA_016801955.1. Lineage (NCBI taxonomy): Eukaryota > Metazoa > Mollusca > Gastropoda > Neogastropoda > Conidae > Conus > Conus betulinus. The sequence continues at coordinate 1,167,747 of JADBJO010000083.1, read as the reverse complement.
ACTCACTTGTCCAAACAAATGCCTTATTCCCACTTTGTGTGGAACAGTGCCACATTATTAGGGTCTCGGCCCCCTCCAGGGATTGCTATCTTGCCACGATTGGAAGGCTTCTGTGGTTCAGTGATCCCCTAGGCTCTGCTTATGGAGCCATCAATTCTTGTCTGGATGGTTAGTCCATGTTAACGCTTCTAGATCTGTATAGCCAAGTTGGTGATTGGTCTAAGCACAATGTGGTAGGAGTTGATGCCCCTGGCAGGGTCTCCCATGTCAGAAAGGTTAAGGGTGAGGGCCCTGATAAATAGTAACCTGCCCTTTTCCTATTCTGCCTTCTGCTGTTCGTAATGGATCTTTTCTATCTTCATCTCCCCTTCAGATTCATTTCCACGTTCTTCTTTTCTCTGTTGTCTTCTTATGATCTGCCGCATTTGCCATGCGGTGCGACCTGTGATGGAGGGGAATGAGATCCTGGTGATTGAGAGGGTAGGTGTTCTCAACACATTTCTTTGGCTTGGACCTCTTCTAGACAGGAAGTACACACTGACCCAAGTATATCAATCAGCTATCATCATGCATGGGGCTGGGTCAAGACAGGTAGTTAGTTATCTGGCCAAGGTAACCTCTGTAATGCTCATCTCTGTCTCTGGGAGTTGAGCATGAGCAGGAGGATAGGGTTGGTGGGTTCTTTTTGTTGATAAACCTCCCAAAGCCTGGAAAGGTCAAGATAGTGACTTCTTGACCCTGGTCCCATAGTTGGACTCCTTGGTGAGTGGGTAAGGGAGAAATGAAATAAAAACACATAAAAAGTGGCTTCTTCACACACACACACACACACACACACACACACACACACTTAAAAAAAGGTTTGCAACTGTAACCAAGGACGTGGATCTTAACAGCGATTCGGTCATGGAAACAAGGAAAAGGACAGGATTTGGGGCTTCCTAGCTGATGGTCGAAGGAATTGAATAGGAGAAACCGATTTCAGCTTAAAGTCCTTTTGCAGTCCAGAAAAGTTTCCAAGATATTGCAGGTGACCCTCGGTCAATCAGAAGGCTTTGAAATGATCATTCTTGATAGAGTGCAAGAACAAGCGCCACGCAGAACAGCTTCTAAACACAAAAAGCTGGTAGACAGGAGATCAGAGTGACTCCCGCAAAAGCAACTGAACTCGTCAAAAGGTGTCACAAGATGTCCTGTACTCAAAGAGTATTGGAGGCAGAAAGATATTTGGAGTTAAGAGTCTCAAGAGGGATCTGTGCCCACCGAGTAACAATTCAGAAAGGATCTGAGAGAGAGATGGGATGCAGTGCTGGAGAAAGAGTGAAGATGGAATGAATGGATGAGGCTGTGTTGGTTTTTTGCCATGTTTGCAGTCATTTGTTGTTTGTTTGTGTATTTAATTTTTTTCAATTGTATGTAAGGATTTTCTCTTTATGAATGCTTTTTTGGATGCATTTTAATTGTAAAACAACAAGAACAGTATATTCAGTGTGTAGGTATGTTTTAAAACATCACTGCTTATTTTAAAATCAGTATGGCAGTACAGATTATCATTCTATGGCTGTGACTTTCTGAATGGTGGGACTGTGACTTGCCGTCAGGGTTCACCGACCAAGGAGGCCCCGTCGCCTACCAAGGACAAGAAGAAGAAGAAGAAGAAGTTCCACATGCCGTCTTTCTCCAAGAAGAAGAAGGACAGCAAGGAGAGCACTCTGTGAGGAGTGGACCCAGCACGTCATTCCTGTTCACCCTGCCCCCTTGCAGCCAGCGTCTTTCACTGGACTGTCCCTGGCCCACCTGGTCTGTCTGCCTGACCGTCCTTCCCTCTCCCTCTCATCTCCTTGGTTTGCAGACATCCGCTTCCTTTCTCTGCTTCCTTCCTTCATGCCTTTGGACGACCTCCGTTCATCATTGGCCGGCGTGTGGATCAGATTTTTTGCTGGACTTTGTGTGTTTGTGTTTTGAGAGATTTCTCAGGCTTGCATTACAGACTTAACTGTTCAGACTGAGTCAGAGAAGGGATGGTGGTAATTTTTTTTCTTTCAGTTTATAAGCAAGTATATCTTCAGTCTCTGTATATAAATTGTGTTATGTATTTGCTGTTGTTTGTTTCACTCCTGGCACAGAAGGGAATATTCAGGATCGAATCAGTTTAGATGACCAGTGCATACGTAACGTACATAGCAGTCCAGTCCCCATATAAATGAACCCTGAATTTGTATCGTAAGATGCATGCATTCAAAATTGTATCAGTATTCTTAAGTTAAATGAGGGTAGTTGTAAAAAGAATGGAAAAAAAAAAAAAAAAACATGTTTGTAAATTCCTGTAACCCAATGTATGTTAATTGGAATTGCTGAAAATCTTCTTGTTTTTTCAGAAAGGAAAACAGTGTTAAAGAGATAATGAAATGCAAGGATGTGTGTGTGAGTGTGTTTAAATTTTTTGTTGTCTGTTCTCTGTTCCTTATTGTTACCATGTTTATTTCATTCAAACTTCTGTTTGTTTAAACCACTGAAATGGGGTGTTGCTTGAGTTGGTTTACAAAAGTGTGTGGGGGGCGGTTAGCACTGGCTTACATGAATGTGTGCGTATGTGTCAATGTGTATAGATTGTTGTGTGAGAGTATCTTTCATTTATTTTCACCAAACTTACTGCTTTTAAACACATTTAAGTTTAACTACATATATATTTTCTGTGAATCTCAATGTTCTGTGCAGAGTCTCAGTCATTGTCTTATTGGTGCTGTAATGCCATTCTTGTTTTCTTTCTCTCACAATGGGAGATTCTGGTGTGTAGATGATTGAAGTCTGCTTCAGTTTCATGGTGGTAAGGTCTGGTGGTGACGATTGAAGTCTGCTTTAGTCTCACAGTGGTAGAGTCTGGTGGTGACAGTTGCCTCCGTCTCACACTGGTAGAGTCTGGTGGTGATGATTGCGGTCTGCCTCAGTCTCACAGTGGTAGAGTCTGGTGGTGACGATTGCCTCGGTCTCTCGTAGTGGTAGAGTCTGGTGGTGATGATTGAGGTCTGCCTCAGTCTCATCTATTTCAGTCACACCATGGTTAAAGACTGGTGGCGATGATTGAAGTCTGCCTCATACTCACAGTGGTAGAATCTGGTGGTGATGATTGAGGTCTGCCTCGGTCTCATCGATTTCAGTCACAAAATGGTAAAGACTGGTGGCACTGATTGAAGTCTACTTCAGTCTCACAGGGGTTAAAGCTTGGTGGTTTATCACCGGATAAATTGCTTCAGCCTTGTTGAGTCTGGGTCATGGTTCATTGGAAAATTAAGGCCTGTTCGTTTTATAATTGCGTTGTTTGTGGAAAATGTGTCCTCCTTTTTTTTTTTGTTCCCTTTCCAAGGCAGTGGTTGTTGGGATGACCACTTTCATTTACATTTGATAGTTTATGTGCTTTCTCCCCTTATTTAGTTTTTTTTTAATCTTTTGGTATATGAATGCTGTAGTGATTTCGTTGACATTTACATTTTTTTCTCAAGTGTTTTGGAAGCTGCTTTGAAATGCCAATAATGCTGTCCAGTATTTTTTGCAGTGTGATTTTTCACCCTCGCCTCCGCTTGCCATGGATGTGTAGGCTTGTACAATTTCTTTTTTTAACCAAAGGAATTGCCTTGCATTTTAGTCGTTTACAGTTGTTAAAAGTTCAGCCATAGAAAGAAGATTTTATTGATAAGCTTGATATATTTTAATTGCTTTTCCTTTATTTTCTTTTAGTTTTTGTTTACATTATGTTGCTTTTTTTTCGAATAGCAAACTTAGATATAGATTATAGCTTGTAAAATATGTAGAGGTAAAAGTTATGAAGATAAAGTCAAACAAGACATGGAACGATATCGACCAACCTGCAAACTATGCATTGCCACAAAAAGATGAAGTGGTAGTCAGATATGCCATACACCACAAAGTGCATATACAGTTATGTTGATGTATGATCATTTCAACAGCTGCCGTAGCGAAAGCAAACTGGTCTGTCATTGAGGTCTGTTACTACTGCTGCTAGCAGTGTTTCGAATCTTTTCAGGCCACGAACCTTGCAGTTAATGACTGCTTAGGTTGGTATCAAAGCTCTGCATCTTTTCTGCAGATTCCTGTTCGAGTCTGAGTTTAAAAGATGTAAGCTGATACCTTTACGCCTGTATTTCTAGACACACTGTCTGGCACCATATATACTGGACCAATTTAAACTCATGCAAACTCATGTGACTAGTGTACTAGCTCAGTTTGGGCCCAGTTTTGTGGTGAAAGCACTTTGTGGCCACCTTACGTGTTTGGCCCACAGTGCAGAGCTGCATCCCTTTCCCTGCATTCTAGGGCCAAACAAGTTGAAGAATTTTTGCAGTCCCAGCAGACCATTTTTGAATAGTATTTTGCATATGGCTAGGTACCATTTCACTAAAGATGGCAAGGTGAGTGCCTCATAATGAACACGCTTGCTGGTGTATGCGAAATAATGCATTTATGTACATTTGCTTCAACAACTCTGCAAGCTGTGTGTGTGTCGGTGTGTGTATGTGTAACCACTCCATTGGTGTGTATGAGTGTTCATGTATGCTACTGCTCGATGTGTTTGCATGTATGTGTCTGGTTGTGTGTTTATGCATGTGTGCACGCACCTGTGCGTGTGTGTGTGTTTTACAGGAAGAGAATGCATTTGGAGAACATGTAATAATATTAACTTAGTGGGTTATTTTCCTCATGTACAAGGACATCTTTTATGTAAATATGATTCCAGTTGTTTTGGCTTCTGCATAACTTCTACATAACACATTTCAACCATTTTGCAGCATACTTTTTGCATTATTTTTGCTAATGGTAGCAGATCAACATAACTGGAAGCTTTATTGTTAATCTTGAGTCTTCAAACCTTTTACAATTGGTATTAGTTTGCAGAGCTTTTAGTATTAACAATGGGCATTTTATTACAAGGACTTATCAGAGTGTGGACATAAAAAAGATTGGGGTAAAAGTGAGGCAAATATTTGTTACTTTTCATAGAGATTTGTATAAGTATTGTCCCACATAGAATAGTGGAGAGGGGCGACAAAGAAACTGATTTAGATCGGCACATCTTTTGCACAAGTGTTTGAAAATAAACTCTGATTGGTGCATGTATTACAATGATTGATCTTACAGAACAAGGGTTCGAGCATATTTCTCTGCTCTGTATAGATAACATTCAGTCAGCATGAGTCTGGTTTGTTTTTTGAGTTTTCATTGTATCATTTGGACGGCCATTGCCCTTGTTCTTGGTCACATAAAGATAATTAGTTATTTTGATCTTGAATTCTCTGTAAATGAAAAGAAAAAATCAAATTAAATTTGAAAATGTAGACTTTTGTGGTTATATTCCATATATATATAATTGTATGATTGTATTCTACATCTTAATAATCAAGAATCAGTTATATATGTGTATCGTGGAAAAGAAAAAAATATTTCAGCAAATCTGATTAAGGGTCATTTCATCAAAAATGAAGTATTTGAAGAAAAGGTATTGCAGTGACTAGTCCTGTTTTCATTTTTTTCTCTCGGTGCGTGCTCTTGGTTCATTATTCTGTGCCTTCAGCCATGTTTGCTTGTGTTCAAGACAATACTCAAGATATGTGTATGTTTTACTGTACTTGGCCAGCAGATAGTGGAGAGATTCAGTGGATAGTGGTTGTCAGGTGGTCATTTGAATCAGTGGATGTCACATCAGCTTGTTTGCCAAGTGTGCTAGCCACAGTTTGGAGTCATGACGGCCATAGATTTGGGTCATAAGTCGTTGACGACTGGTCCGATTACCATTTGTCAGCAGATCAGTTAGGATTCGGGAGATTAAATGATAAGACCTATGATTGATCCTTATTTCACTCATCTGTTAGCATTTTAACATCTGTGTGTTACAACAGTTGTTTTCAGCGCAAAACTTTGGTATACTGATCCCAGAGAGAGCCAGTTTACCCCTTGAGGTCTAGCAAAGGGGCAGATTCCTTGCCAAGGGATACTGTCCTCAATGAGAGGACAAATTACCCTACGTCTAGCAAAGAGGGGAAAGGAGGCAGATTCCTGGGATACTACCCCCATTGAGGTGATATCACCCAGCTCTTCCCATGAGGTCTAATAAACGGACAAAAGGAGATGGCTCCTTTTGGATACTGTTCCAGTGAGAGGACATTGCTTAGTTCACCCCCTGAGGTCTAGCAAAGGGACAAGAGGAGAGATTTCTTGATACTGTCTCCAGTGAGAGCATATTAACCAATTCACTCTTTGAAGTCTATGAAAGGGGCAAAAGGAGACAAATTTCCAGGTGATGGGAACCACTGGCAAGGAATTTTCTCACTTGGCAGCCATAATGCAGTGTGTCATCACTAAAGATTAAGTTGACAGTTTGTGTCATTTTGACATGAATTTATGATCAAAGTTTAGGATGTACTTTTGTTCTGTTTTTCTTTATTTAAAAACAATTCATAATAGTGACCATTTTGCCTATAGTTAATCAGTATTGAAAGTGGTTTTATCATGCTCATACTGTCGCAATATCAAGCATTTTGTTGAAAAATCAAAATAAAAATGTTACAGTGCAGCCCTACAAAAGTTTCGATTTCGAGGTCGTGACATTTTTTTGTTGTGCAGAGAAAAGAGTCGCTATAGTCATGCGTTCTTATGACCCCTGGACAGGACTTTGAGAACTGAAACCTCTCTGGTATCTGATGGCCTTGCAGCTGTATGTCCGTAGCATGTGGCTTTTGTCAGGGAGTGTCGGCTCGGCTACATGACAGCAGATTGCAGAAAAGCATGTTGTATGGCTGGACATCATGAGCTTTGCTGGGAAACAACTTGCGTATTTGACCAAGCTACTGGATTATAACCACATTCATCTTAACCCATATCATGGGTCTTGTCAGTCTTAATCCGGAATGTCTTTCATTAGTTCCATAAGTGTTCGTTCATTTACCTTTTCTCCAGGGTACTTGATCATATTTGTATTTTCCCCCCCTTTCTTTATTCCTTTCACTGCTTTTTGGTTGAAAATGTACTGGAAAGTAGTAATTGTTCTTAACACCATAAAGCGCGAAAAAAAAGAAGAAAGAGAAAAAAAAAAAAAAAAAAGCTGAAAACTGGGATTCTGAGTTTTGAACAATGAAAACTGAAGACACTGATCTTGCTTACAGGCTTTGTAGTCTGCAGATGTTATCCTAGTGAAAGCAGTCTTGTAGCTAGTTTTCTTCAGACTTTATGTTAAGAAAGTTACACCAAAAAGGCTCATTAAAAAAGACGGAACCTGGAACAGAACTGAGAGACAATGTTCAGAGTGATGTTTTTCTGGTTAAAATTTCAAAATGGGTTTGTTGAAGAAAGAAGGAAGACAATCATATGAAGAAAGATGGTGAATTTGTGGGCAGTAAGAACAGCAGTTGACTGCCTTAGAGTTAGAAACAAGAAAGCAAACTGGTTTAAATTTCAAGGGACATAAAGAGGTAAGTGTGTGACAAGGATTTTTTGTGTTTTTTGAGCAATCAGCAAAGTTGCCATGAACCTTTTCCACAGAACATCCCAGAGAAAGCCCAGTGTGGTTGGCTGGGTTACACTTGAAAAAAAAGTAAAAGAACCCAGAGCCAAAAACATGTTTCCATTCCCCTGTCCTTGTGTTACATACACCAACCCAATTTCTTGATTTGCCAAGATTACTGGTAAAATGTATTTGTGAGGTGGAGAGAAAACAAAGTGAATTATTCTGTTAAGTGCAGGGAGTGGATGCAGGTGGGGGAAATGCACAAAAACTCAACTTTTGTCTAGCAGTCCTGGTGTAGATGCAGAGCAATGCTGTGTTCATAGCTTCTTTTTTTTTCAAGGTTGCTGTTTTCCAAATTTTAAAACTGTTGTTAAAGCATTTTCTTTTATTCTAACTGACAGAATGTTTGGATTTTATGTAGAAATGTCATACCATCTCTTACCTTTCAAATTTATTCTAATTGACAGAATGTTTGGATTTGATGTAGAAATGCCATACCATGTCTTCCCTTTCAAATTAAGTATGCCTACCACACATCCATACATGCAAGAGAATAAATCTATAGTTTGAAAATTGAATGTATGTAAAACAGTCACGTACAAGCCTCAGGTTATTCGACTCTTAGAAGTAAACAACAGGATCAGAATCGGCCATCCTGAAGGAACATCACTCTAGCATCTCATTTAAAAAAATAACATCATCATGAAGAGGTCTGTTTTAATCGAGTCTTGTTGCTCACTTCTGTTTTATATGAAGTTGAACAAACTTCACTTAGTTTCACTTAAGCGAAGAGCAGGCATTTTCCCATCCTTACCATTTTAGCAGCATTGACAGTGGTCATAAAAGCCAAACGCTGGAGCATTTTCTATCAGCTGGTAAGATAGTGTCTTCTTAAAATACTCTCACATGCGTATGTATATGCTTCAAAAAAAAGGTTTGTCAGCCAGTCAAGAGCTTCTGCTTGATATCATTATGTATCGGATGGAAAAGTTTGTAAGCATTACAGCATGAAATTGGTTTGATGTCATATGTGTAGACTGTATTAGAGTACCCTTTATGCCAAAGTTACTTGGACTTAGTAGATGCTAAAGAAGATGGTAGCCTTGAGGACAGGGGTGTAAAGTTAGTGAAGATGTGGAAAAAAGCTAAAGGCCTGAAGCTTTGCCAGTTTACTATGAATGTTGATCATCCAGGGAGGAAGATAACCACTGTGCAACAAGAATCCTTATCAGAATCAGTGATGACATTCAATATTGAAATGTTTTTGGCTTTCTTACCTTCCCCCTATTCCCATCTGTTATTCTGCCTTTCCCCAGCATCCACCCTCTCTCCAGTTATCATCATCAGGAATGTTTCTTGATGATTGTGGCATTTATGACTTTGTAAGCCAAAAATGATTTTGTTGTATATGATGTCTTATTCTCTTGTGCGAGGATTCAACCAAGCAAAAGGAAACTAGCTGACCACAAGTACGAGAGAAAGTGGATTGCTCATTTCAAACTGCGGGACATCATTTTTGACAGAACTATCTTTGTTATGATTAATCTCTGATTGGAAACATCCATTTAGATTTTTACAATGTGGTTCTTTGTTTTTCTTTTTTTATATTTTGATAAGAAGAAAACTTAGTAACGCACTTTTGTGTAAGCCTGAAAATACAGGCATCACTTGCTTTTTGCATGCAACGTAATGAGCAGCGCAGACAGGAATATTTGTGGTGATAGCTTATGTACTACTAGACTTTTTTTTCTCAACTCTGCCATATTCTGTTTTTATACTGCTTGGTTAATAAATTGAAGTTGGGAGCTGAGTGAACAGTAAAAAAAAAATAAGATACCATGATGGGCATCTCTCTTACTTGTCTCATTGCTGCAGACATCCTTTCCTATTATAGTGGTTGTCTCAGGGTTTCATTTGTTATGCTATTGATTTGCTGTTTTGTTAAGTTTGTAAGCAGAATGCCTCCTCAGCAAATATTCCAACTCATAATCTTTCTCTGGAAAAGAGAAAATCATACATGATTTTTTTCCCGTTCTGGTCATGGATTCGAACACCTTGTTTCAGGTTGGGCATGGAATGCATTCATCAGGTCTTGAAATTTTGTTTAACAGGTTGTTGGCATAAAAAAGTCCAACACATTGCAGGAAACACAAGAGTTTAATGTTAGATCATGTGGGAATTGTTTTCCTGAACATTCCATGTATTACAAACCACTGAGGACTGGATGTGGGAGACAAGTAAAGATGAGAACACCCTCACTGTGGCACAGATCCTACGTGGCCCTGATGAGGGCAGGCAGGGCAAAGGGAAAGTTGGCTCATGATATCACCTGTTCACTACTCCCACTCTTGAAGGCAGAATGGTAGAAAAAAGGGGGAACACCTATTACCATTTTGCTTCTTTACAGTTGCATGTGCAGATAGTGTATGGTTCATTTCCTGTGCAGATTCTGCCTTCTCCTACCAAAAATGCTGTGTATTTTTTTTTTTTTTCAATTGATGATTTTTTTTCTTTAAGAATTTTGTACAGTATGGTCAGTGTTGAATTTTACCCATTGCAGCATGATAACATTCTATACATTTGCCTGCCTTTTGTGTTTTTGTTTTACAGGTATTTTAATTGGCTTTTTTTCATTTGAAAAGAAAATGAAGGTAACGTCATGCATCTACAACCTTTTGGTTATTATTTCGCCCCAACTGTTGTCTCTGAAGATGATGATGTGGAAAAAAGGTATTCAGACATGGACAGTTTTGATGCCAGTTAAGATACCTTCACAAAATAAATGAGTACTGGAAATAATGCAATTGTGAAACACTATTTAACATCATGGAAAAAAAAAAAAAAAAAAACTTATTCCACCGAGACATGATGTGGAGGAAATCAGTTCATATTTTTGAGGAATTGTGATGGTTGTGACTGAACTTTTTTTTAAACACCAAGTGTGATGTTCTGTGACACAAAGCCCCGCTGTCTTAAAAAGTCTCAATTGTTAACAGGTCAAGTGAATAAACTTCTGTTTCCCTTCTTTCCAGTATGGCTTGTAGTCTGGTCTGTCAATACTGATGCGTCAATAAAAAAAAAAAAGAAAAAAATAGCAAAGTTTTTGAGTTCATTTGCATACGCATCTATGCATGTATATGTGTATGTAGGAACTGTGATGTTCTCTTTCCTTCACAGCTTGCTAAAATCTGTCATGTGGGAGATATGAACTTGTGAAATGGGGTATACATTTTCCAGGTGACTAATTTTTGCCTGAAAAATAGATTTTAAAGCTTTTCTCGTAAGTTTTATTTTGTGGTACGCTTTAGATTGGCGAAACAGTTTTCATGAAATATCTGGAGCTTATGAATGGCACTGTTGAGTGGCTTGCAACTATGCCTGCTGTAGATGAAAATTTTAAAAAAGATAATTAACAAAACGACATGGACAGGATTTGCTTTAAAATGGTAAAAAGCTTTATTGTGATCAATGTGAAGGACACTTGGCATGCAATTGGGAGTTGGGCATGCAATGCAGCAGCTCATACCTGGCACTGTGCCACAGGTGCATCACCTGACGACATGCTTGACCGCGAAACCAATTTGAAATTAACTTTGTTATATAAAAACTGTCACGGTTCTTTGGAAAGCATGTTTCAGTTGAAAACATCAGGTGACAGAGGCCTCTGTAACGCCAGAGTTATGTTGTTGCAGCATGGCTCACAGTCACTGGTGTGTGTGTGCGCGTGTGTCTGTTCTGCCCCATCTGCTGTGCCCTCTTAATGGCTTTACTTCTACTACCTGCCTATATTCAGGCCTGTCCTGCAGCAGTCTGGGTACCAACAGTTGATAGAGCAGCTATATCAGATCGTCACGCAAGGCCAGCCATCAGAGAAGACGAAAAAGCTGCAAAGTCGCAACAGTAGACGTAAACTACTAAGTCCCATACTGGCGACAACTGTTGTGGAGGGAATCTACTTAGGTGTGATACTAGCACAACATCCCTCCAGAGACTGTCCTCTTGGACAGAGTGTGCTGACACTGAGAAGACACAAACCATGATCATGGGTGTGGAGAGAAAATTTCATATTATGTCACCATGAGGACATGGGCAAGAGACCACAAAATCCAAGACAAGCAGAGGGTGATGGTGTGTATCAAGGCTTTTTGTTCTCTAGCAACAGGGCATGGCTGTTTTCTGCGCTTCTTTTCAAAATGAGTTCGAATCAAACTAGGCCAGAGAGATGCGTGCATGCCAGTTGCTGAGGAAAGTTAAGCATTGTGATACTAGATGTATTTGTCAAGTGAAAAAGACACCTAGCATTCATTTTTGATAATGCATGTAAAAGAGTGGCTTATGACAGGAAAAATGTCGGCAAAATAATTGTTTAATAATGGAACACTTCTGCCAACTTGCGTTTGATGCATTTAGCTTTAAAATTTGATATTAATAGGTACAGTGTACAAAAGAATTCAAGCATAATATACATGGATATGATATAATATTCTGTAAGAATGAAATCATGAAATAATGACATAATTAAAAGCATGCTTTTATTATCAAAAACTTTCAAGAGATAAAGCAGAATTATTTACAAGCAATATTCTCCACAAAACACCCGATCAAGAGAGAAATGGAATTTCAGGACAAAAAACAAACAATATTACAGAGTAATGACAGTGCATCATCATAAAGAGGGAAGAACCCCAGTTCAAGTGTCCCCATTTTCCCATGATCACCATCGCCCATTATTCTGCATTTCACCATTCAGCACATCAATCAAACAAACACATTTTATTTTATCTCTGATAAACAGGTTCCAATATGCTTTGTTAAGACATACGCAGAACATGCTGGCCATGTTCTCACAGCATTCTAATGGGCTGCTGTGCAAATGTCCTGATACATGCTGCTTATTGTAATGTTTCATAAACCATCAAACACTGACACTGATTATTGACCTTTAAACTCCCGACAGTATCCTTCAAAAATTTAACAAACTTCTTGTGTTTCTTGGTGCCTATTAATGTAAATCTCCCTTTGCAATTTCATTAACAATAGCTCAACAGACTGAAGGCTGGAGTATCATAAGCCACTCTAGTCAGACAACTGTCATATTTACATAATCATACATAACCAGTGAGACCCAACAAGCAGCATGGTAGGACCCTGTTGGAGGATGAGTTCCCCCACCCCTCAAGTCAGTCTTGGTCGAGCACTGGCTCCAAACCACAGCATTTTCAAAGCTTGCATGCGTGAAGTGGGCAGATTAATGGTTTGGGGGGGGTCAGCCAAGTCTACTGACAGTTGCCTGACGTGGTCAATGGTTATGTTGAATCGGTGAGAGAGGAGAGGCGTTGATAGGAGGGCAACCTTTTGGACTCCTACGTCGGGTGGCGACAGTGGGGGCTGGCGCAAGCTTTTCCTTCAGTCAGAGGAATCATTGATGCAAAATAGTGGGAAAATGAGGTGTACATTTCAGTGTTGGCTTTACAACTTGCCAACAGGCCTGCTTTTCATTTAGCATGAGCTTCTCTCACAGCAGAGGGACTGAACAGAAATAAAATTCAACTTCAGTTCTGACACACAGGAGTACTAAGCGACAACAACTGCCTGGCAGTCAGTGGGTTAACTTTCATTTTTCATCTCCCGTAGGCATACACACAGGAAGAGGGTTCAGTCCATAATACACAGACAGCACAAAAATCCATACTTCCCTCACCAGTTGCAATACTGACATTGCAATTCTCATGTTCTAACTATTTGATTGTTGCACCCACCAACAACCACTGTTCAAAATCATGGAAACTCTTATGGAAAATAAACTTCAGCTGCTTGTGGCACAAGTGTTGTAGAAATACAGATGAGAATCAAAACATGTGTAACAATATCCAACATGAAAAAGATTTAACTGATTAAATAATAACAACAACAACAGAAGTAAAAGAGTAAAAGATTCAACCATCCAATGGCACTTGAAAGAGACAGATGGGTATGGACCGATTGTGATTTTTACCCAAACTACTTGTTATTTTTCTTACTTTCACAATTATCAGACTTGAGACAATTGGACAGATGGGCAGCCTAATTCAATAAAAACACTCTGTGAACAATGCAGCTGATATGTACAGCAATCAACAATGAAACCAGTCCAGCCCTCCTCCATCATCAGTTTTAGGTACTGGGTGAACCTAAACCTAAATCAAAGGCTGACTGCACCAGTATAACGGATAGCCCTCTCAACCCAGCAATGTTCACCAGGAGCGCTTCTCCTTGAAAACTGCAGAGAAACTTCCCTCTCAACCCTAAAGAATTCTCTGTAACTGCACTCCCTAAATGACAACTACAAAAAAAAAAAAAAAAAAATCCATCCTCTCAGCACAGCATGAGTCTCTAGGACTATTACTTCCTCAAAATGAACTTAAAAATAACTCCACCTCTTAACCCAGTAAAATTCTCTGGGACTGCAACTCCTAAGGAAAAACTCCGTCTTCTCAACCCAGTAGGATTCTCCGTAATGGCTACTTCACAATGACAGCTACAGAAAAGCTCCACCCTCTCAACCCAGTAGGATTTTCTATAATAGCCACTCTTCAATGACAACTACAGGAAAACTCCACCCTCTCTCAACCCAATATAATAGCCACTCCTTAATGACATCACTCCATCCTCTCATCCCAGTATGATTCTAAATGGTTGCAGCTCTTGTTTGACATCTGCAGAAATCTCCAACAAATGCACGGAACGTCTGAGTCATATGATAAACTCAAGTCTACCACCACAAGCACAGAATGCTGAACATCATGAACATAGTCTTGTCTTGAGATGTTTGTATGCTCCCCAAAACACACACAGAATGTATACTGTGCAAAAACATCAACTGGCAATGTCGAAACAAGCTTTGGAACGGGTATCACAACAGCTCTTGCTTTGGAATCGTGGGGGAAAAAAAATCATGAATCATTGGAAATGACTAGAAGATTGTTTATGAACATCAAAACAACACACACACACACACACACACACACACAATGCAGTTCACGTTGAAAAGCATACCCCTTTCACATAGCAACATTTAAAAGGTAAATTTTTATCAAGAAATTCAGAGATTGAGAAAGAAAAATAACATTGCAACAAGAACTCTTTCTTTATGGTTTCAGCTTTACAGGAATAAACGGTAGTAGTATAAAGCTCTCTTTATTGTATGCTTGCTATATTAGCCTTACCTGAACACACCTAATTTCATGTATAAGCATGACATCATCATCATTTCACTTCATACAAGTGTGCAAGATAGCAATGCATTGCAAACACATACAGTTTCAAAGCAGAGTGTATATCTCCAATTAAATAAAAGAAAACCACACAGAACAACGAAAATATGAAGAGCAGTCAACAAGGCAAAGTGCAAGACATATCATAATTGGAACAAACCCAAACCTACCTACAATGATGATTTCAGTGTTATTTAGTATACGCATTCTTTTAGGTTTGCAAATATGTAATACTACACACACATACACACACACACACACACACACACACACACACACATGCACACATATTCTGATTTGGGGTGGGGTTTTTTTGTTTTTTTTTTTTAGTGCTAACGCATATATGTTTAAAACAGACCTGAAAATATAATCTAAACGTTACATCATCTGCTACAATCTTGGTCATGTAATTAAAAGCATAAGCACTGCATTTCACTGTGTGACTGACAGTCATGCAATTAACATTCTCCTAGCCAAATCGATACAAATAACACAGAGATTTTTTCTTGGCCATAAACTGGCGGCTGAAATTGTTCCCTGAGCAGGAGCCCGTGGTTGAACGCGCTGGGTATATCTAGTCTCATCACATCCTCCTCAGATCAGCCACTTGCCCTTTGCAGCCATTCACAGTGGGAATTTGACTGCACTACCAACACTCTATACCACCTGATACTGAGAGAAAAGGGACATAATGGCCACAAGACAGCACACAAGGCTGCTTCTATTGGTCAAGGGGTGAGGCCACTCAGGCAACTCGTTTTCACAGAGAAACCATCAGTATAGTCGATACAAAACAATGGTCCTTACTGAGATTTCAACAGGCTTCTTCCACTTTCATGCTCTGCAAATCTAACAAATATTCAGTTCTAAATATAGGCTTTAACATGCATGACCATTCTTACCATACAACTATAGCAGCAGCCATACTCTTTTTCACCCCAGTTTACATGTTCCTCTGCTGCTGCACTAGACATGTTTTTCATTTCCACTATTCTGAATATGCATTCAAAAGTGGTTGAGGCACAAACAAGTCCGTACATGTACTGACGTGGAAATGAGTTAGTCTCTTTCATCCAACCTGTTGCAGGGGAATTAGAACCCGGGATGTTTAGGATAGAAATGTGGGAAGAAACTGGAGCTGTGGTTGTTTGTGACACAAGTGCACAGGTAATTGGAACAATGGATGGTTGGGACAGAATGCTATGGGAACTGAACGCGGAAACAAAAGTTGTGATGCACTAACCATTGGGACAGGTCTATCACTTTCCATTAAAACATGAAACTGATGATGTACATCAATGCTGACCTGTCCAGTTTATGGATCCTTCATGGAATGTTTATTTGAACTATAACTGAAGGTATACAATGATTCTCTAAATCCTTCCTCGACATTTCTCCTTACAGAAAGTTCAAAGACAGGATTTATTGAGTCTTTTTCTTTGTCGGAAAAAGGATAATAAAAACAATATTAAAGCACATTCAAACACAATGCAACACAGAAATTGAATGTACTAAAACACAGCAAGAAATACAATAGGCAATCTTCTGTAGCTTCATCACTTAGCCCCGTTCAGTGGGAATGACCTATTTACCCTCAAAAGATTAACAAAACAGAATACACGCATGCACACATACAAATGCACACACACAAACACAGATGCACAAAGAGAATACACAAAGCTAAAAAAAAATTAACCACTCTCTGTAAGTTACTTTGGTAAGTATGTCCTCAAAACAGGACTAAAAACGCATATGCATGTCCCTAATAGAAAGGTTATATGAATATGAAAAGGGAATCCAAAGGGTGAGGGGAGGCAACTATGGGTTGCAAACAGTACAGAAATAGGTAGGTGTGGTAGGCCAGAACAATAAGGTGTTAGACTGTGACAACATAATATTTTTTGATAATAGCAGGCAAGATTGTATGCATAAAATCTTTGCAACAACAAATAAAACAACTCATTGCAATGAAAAACATATATATATATATATATACATACAGACAGATATATAGAGAGGGAGATGTAATTCAACAATACAGACTATCAGGCGTTTATAATACTGGCAGCTCACCACCCACTTCAACAGCGTTTGTATTACGATCAACATGGTATTTTGCGTCACCTGAAGGATTATTTGTATTCCTGGTACACTAACAAAAGCTGCTGGTCACTGAAAAAAAAACAACCAATAACTAACAACAACAACAAACACACACACACACACATCCCCCCAACAGGTGATCACAAAATGAGTAAAGTCATTTTTAGCTGACCAGCTTTCATGCTCAAAACAAGACCTGTGTGCCCTACAAAGCTGTACATAAGCATAAAACAAATAAGAGAGCACATTTATGTGTGAATTCAATGACCAACAACACACATATATATGCTTCCTCAATAAGATGATAACCTGGGACTCAGCTGCTAACAAGCAAAATAACAACAGCAACAACACAACAAAAACAACAACAACAACAACAAACAGCTCTGATACATATCACAAATTCAGGGTTCAGTTTGGCATGTGTGATGTAAGCCACATTGCACAGAGGCAAAGGCTAGAAATTCTTGGGAGTTTGGCGAGCAGTGAGGTTTCACAGCGCTCTCTTGTGTACAGCGGTGCAAGACACTGGAGCGAGACTGGTTGAGTATCTTGGAGCTCTCTTACAAGCGAGAGAAAATGTCTGACAGTTGTAACGTCCAATGATTGGTGCATGAATAATGGAGGAGACATCCTCTGACTGATTCATGAGGAATAATGGAGACATCCTCTGACTGATTCATGAGGAATAATGGAGACATCCTCTGACTGATTCATGAGGAATAATGGAGACATCCTCTGACTGAGTCATGAGGAATAATGGAGACATCCTCTGACTGAGTCATGAAAGAATCAGAATGTTGGCCCTTGAACAGCCAGAAGAACTTGAAGAAGTAGCCATCGTGTAAAAAAAAAACTTGCACCCATTTCTTTGTTGCACTCACCTCTTGCTTCTCTTGCTGCAAGAAAAACACTAGCCATTTGCCAATTTTTGTGTCTATGAAATCCATCTCTAGTTCCCACTTGGTACTACTGTTGGTGAACATTATCACAGGCACTCCACAAAGCAGCAGGGAGTCCGACCCATGCTGAACTTTGGCTAGATATTGTGCTGAATGCAGGCCAACATAACTGGCTTATGTACACATGGACAGTTATACCATGCTCTGGCTTATGTACACATGGACAGTTGTACCATGCTCCAGCATGCATGAATTATCAACAAAATGTTATTTTTTCAAATCAGGAGTTTTCAACAGTAGAATTCCCCTCTTTTATAATGCGACCTGAATAAAAATGACCAACTCACTTTACTACAAAAATTAACTGTGCACTATGACTACCTCTCTAACCTGCTCTATGATCAATTAATCTTGGTCTATTAGTCCACTGGTAAAAGAGCGGTCTGTACAGTAAATACTGCTGAGAGAATGACTTCCTGTCAACACTTTCCTACCTCCCATCATGAAGACTTCTGTGCAAAATATCACTGTCATCATCGCATAAAAGAACTGAGCTGATCTCAGAAGAGTGAATCAAATGGGTGAAGCTGTAATTTCAATGGCATAATCACTGAGCTGGAACAACACAGATTCAAAGCATTACAACAAAGTTAGAAAACTGATTTCAGCCAAACAGGAGAACAGAGAGTGGGGAAACAGAAGTTGTCCCAAATTTGAATACTGATATATACTGGCACTGACGAAATGATGTGGGAGGGGTCTGTGAAGTTCCCTTTCAAGTCCATCATACTCTTTAGTGCTATACTAGGCATTCTGTCCATCGAGCGCCAATGAGTTAAATGAAAGGCGATGATAGGGAGGTGGGGGGAAGGGGGGGAAGTGGGGGGAGGAGAAAAAGGGAAGGGCCTTATGTCTTACACAGACTGAAGAATAGACTTGTGTTTTAGTAACAACACAAACTTTTTGGGGGAGCTTTAGTTTTGTGTGTGTGTGTGTGTGTGTGTGCTGTGAATGTACAGCATGACTGACTGTGTGAATACCTTCAGAATATTGGTGACAAATTTCTGTATCGGAGTACAGTACTCCTTATAAGGACTCCTCCTTAGTAAGATCTTATTTTAGCTGATTTTTCAAAATTATAATAGTGAGCTACTACTGTATCACTTCTCTATGAACTGAAATTCATAAATTAAGCGGCTTTTCAAACTGCTGAAGCTGTCAAAGGCAGAGCTTTCCTAATTTAAAAATAAACCCTTAAGCTCTACAGAAAACAAAGAATCATTCATGTTTTTAAAAGTAAAAAAATAGATGATTAGATCAATATTCTCACACTTGACACAACTAGTTTCATTATTCTGAAAATAAACAAAATGCAATACAAACAAAAACAATATATGTTATCTGAATATATAGGCTTTCATTCAGCTGTGTAGTACAAAATCTATTTTAGAAAAATACACATGAAAACATAGTAACAAAACTTTTTGTTCCGCTGGATACGAAAATATGATATGGCAAACACATACCAAAAATATGCCATTAACACACTACTATCTTTTACACTTGTTCTGCAGCATGGTAGAATAAGTGAGAGTGGTTGTGGTTGGACTGGCTTGCCGGTGGAGCCGCAGGATACTAGCTACAAGGACAGTGAGCTTTTTCGGCCAATCTCTCTGCAATTTTGACAGTTTCAGCTTCTCCTGAAAAATCACCAGTCACACAGAATCATCATTATTCAAACATCACTTTGCATTGCTGTCGAGTCTCAAAAGAAATAAGCCAAGCCTTGAAATATACAGATTTAAACAAGATCCAAAGCATATAAACGTACTACCAGTTTATCCTGAATACATGTGAGATATTCCATAAAGAGGAAAAAACCGTCTTGGGCTGATGTAACCATTAGTAATGGCTATTCTGGTAAACATCAGCCATCATCTGTGACCTATAATGAACATACTTACAAATTTTCAGAAAGATCGGCCAAGAACTTTCTAAGATTTTCCATAAAGAAGAAAGCCATCATGGGCTGTTAGTACGGCTATAATGGTAAACTTAATATTGGGCATCATCTGTGACCCATAATGAACATACCTACAAATTTTCAGAAATATCGGCCACATACTTTCTGAGATATTCCATGAAGAAGAAAAACCGTTAGAGGCCGTTACAGATGTTTGTAACGGCTATAACGGTGAACTAAAACATTGGGCATCATCCATGACCCATAATGAACATACCTACAAATTTTCAGAAAGATCGGCCAAGTACTTTTTGAGATATTTCATTAAAAAAAAAAACGTTATGAGCCATTATAGCCGTTAGTAACGGCTATAACGGTAAACTAAAATGTTGCGCATCATCCATCGCCCATAATGACCATACCTACAAATTTTCAGGAAGATCGACAAAGTGCTTTCTGAGGTATTCTATAAAGAAGAAAAACTGTTATGAGCCGTTATAGCCGTTAGCAACAGCTATAACGGTAAACTAAAACATCACGCATCATCCGTAACCCATAGTGAACATACCTCCTAATTTTTACAAAGATCGGCCAAGTACTTTCTGGGATGTTCCATAAAGAAGAAAAACAGTTAAAGGCCGTTACAGCCGTTAGTAATGGCTATAATGGAACACTAAAACATCGGGCATCTCTGTGACCCATAATGAACATACCTGCTAATTTTCACAAAGATCAGCCAAGTACTTTCTGAGATATTCCATAAAGAAGAAAAACTGTTACAGGCGGTTACAGCCGTTAGTAACAGCTATAACGGTAAACTAAAACATGGGGCATTATTCATGACCCATGATGAAGATGTCTACAAATTTTCAGAAAGATTGGCCAAGTACTTTCTGAGATATTCCATAAAGAAGAAAAAACATTACAGGCCGTTACAGCCCTTAGTAACAGTTATAACGCGGCATCATTCGTGACCCATAATGAACATACCTGCTAATTTTCACAAAGATCAGCCAAGTACTTTCTGAGACATTGCATGAAGAAGAAAAACTGTTACAGGCGGTACAGCCGTTAGTAACAGCTCTAACGGTAAACTAAAACATGGGGCATTATTCATGACCCATGATGAAGATATCTACAAATTTTCAGAAAGACTGGCCAAGTACTTTCTGAGATATCCATAAAGAAGAAAAAACATTACAGGCCGTTATAGCCCTTAGTAACAGTTATAACGCGGCATCATTCGTGACCCATAATGAACATACCTGCTAATTTTCACAAAGATCAGCCAAGTACTTTCTGAGACATTGCATGAAGAAGAAAAACTGTTACAGGCGGTTACAGCCAGCCGTTAGTAACGGCTATAATGGTAAACTAAAACATCGGGCATTATTCGTGACCCACAATGAGCATATCTACAAATTCTCTGAAAGGTCGGCCAAATACTTTCTGAGATATTCCATAGAGAAGAAAAACCATTACAGGCCATTACAGCCCTTAATAACGGTTATAACAGGGTTAACTAAAACATCGGGCATCATCCGTGACCCATAATGAACATACCTGCTAATTTTCAGAGAGATCGGCCAAGTACTTTTTTTTTTTTTTAACTTTTTTTTTTTTTAATTTCATTTCAAACATTTTACATGAACATAGAACATACATAAGCAATAAGAATTTTGGAGAGAGAAAAAAAGAGAGAGATTCAGCAATCACACAAGCAAGAAAAAATTCCATATTTCTCATTTGAAAAAAAGAAGAAGGAAAAAAAAAGTAGGTTTTGAAAAAAAAGTGGAGGGAGAGGAGGAGAAAAAGCAAGAGAAGATGAGAGAGAGAGAGAGAGAGAGAGAGAGAGAGAGAGAGAGAGGTGGGGGGGGGGGGGGGAGACAGAGACAGAGAGAGAGACAGAAGAGAGGGACACGTTGGATGGATTACATTTAATCAATATGTTGACATAAGTTACTTTCACACAAAGTAAATCACACTGGCCAGAAAACACAAACATAACCATCAATAAAAGAGATAATAATGATGTCAGAAACCGACATATGTACAGACTCATTTGCAACATTGGGTAGTCTGTGTGTGCAGAGATCACAGCATAACAGGTTACTAAAAGTTGACAAAGCGTTTAAGTCTGTGAATATGGGTAATTGGATACAGATCGAGCGATGTTTAAATAGTTAATCATTTACAAATAATGGTTTGTACACTGACCATTTCACAGTGAAATCTACATGGTTTAATTTTAAGTATGCGATGTGTTCTTCAATTTTATACCGATTCCTTAGTTTCCTTATAAATGCACTTACTTGTGGTAGACTGTTTTGTACTTTACAAGTGTATATATAGTATTTTGCGAAGAGAATTATAAAATAAAAGATTACATCACTAGAAATTGCTGCATCATTACCAAACAGTATCAGTGACTCTGTTAGCCCCACATTTTGTGCATTCATACATCTTTCTTTCATTAAATCAGTGAGATTATTCCAAAATAATTGTACATAATGACACTTCCAGAACACATGATCAATACTATCTTTATACTCTCCACAAAAGTCACATCTGTCATTGTTTTTTACACCAATTTCCTTTAATATGATATTTGTACATAGACATCTATGCATTATTTTTAGCTGAAACCACTGGAGTTTTACATCCTGTATCTTGTGTGCGTATAAAAAAACAAGATCTCCAGTCATGGGATGTTGAGAGCTTGGCATCCCATTTTTCGCAGCATTTAGGCGTTACTTTATTTGTAATCAGTATATCATAATATAATCTACAACCTTTGTAAACTGCAAGCAGTTGTTTAAAACACAATGATGAGTTCTGGTACGTATTGTTATTTATATTAATGCCAGACTTTTTTGCATAGTCAAGTATTGCAGATCTGTAACCAGCGTAAGTAAGGAAATCGATATTAATATCATACTGATCTTTGAAACGTGTGTAAGTGAGGAACTGCCCATTATCATCAAAGAAATGGGCAACACAAAATATGTTTTTGTTATGCAATGCTTGTGAGACGATAAATTTTCTTCCCATTGAAACCGCTTGTTATAGCATAAAGGTTCGGCAAGAAGTTCAGCAGAATTTTTAGGAATACATTTGTAGTAAAACACCTTATATGCTTCAAGAACTTCTGACCAAAAGTGATTGTATTTAGTGAATTTTGAGACAAACTCTGGTCCATACTTATCAATAAGTTCCCATTCGGGAAAGTTATGCAACAGAAGACTTTTCCATTTATGTTTTGTTTTCTCAGCTTTACGAATCCATGAAAGTTTTAAAGATAAGACAAATGTTTTCAAATCAGGAAGGCCAATGCCCCCATTCCTTAAACTATTGTGTGAAATGTTTCGACTGATTTTGTCTGGTTTCCTATTCCAAATAAATATATAACAGATTTGTTGACACGTTTGAAAAAATATGTCTGGTGGGTTTGGTAAAAGGAGCCAGAGATGAGTCAGCTTTGAAAGGATTATAGATTTTAATATTGCAACTCTGCCAAGAGGTGTGATCTGAAGTTTGACCCATATTTTGAACAGATACTTTACTTCTGCTAATTTTCTGAGTAATTAACTTCAAGACATCCTTTTAAATCATTAGTGAACCAAATACCTAACACACAAATTTCGGCGGATTCCAGTTTAAACCTAAATGTTCCATATAACGAGCTGCGGAATTTTTGCGACTCCCAAGCCAAATCACACTAGTTTTGCCCGAGTTTATATGGAGCCCTGAGACAGAACTGAACCTGTCAAGTACATCTATGCAAGTTTCAAAAGACTTTCTGTCAACTGCCAGTAAAAATCAGTGTCATCAGCGTACTGTGTCAGCTTGTGTTCAACATTATTCACCGTAATGCCTTTAATATCTGTGTTTTCTCTTACAGTCATTGCTAATATTTCAACACATAATATGAAAAGATATGGAGATATGGGGTCTCCCTGTCTACAACCTTTTGTTATTTGAAACCATTCTGACACCTGGCCATTCACTATAACACAAGATTTAGTATTTCTATAGAATGTACTTATCCATTTACATATGTCTTCTTTAAAATGAAATGCTTTTAATACTTTAAACATGAACTCCCAATTTATCGAGTCAAAAGCTTTTTCAAAATCTATATTTAACAGCAATCCTGGTAATTCATGTTTATCTAAGTAGGCAATTGTATCATAAATCAGTCTTAAGTTATCCCCAATATACCTATTTTTCATAAATCCGGTTTGGTCTTCGCTGATGATCTTTGGTAATACTATCTTTAAAACGATTTGCAATACAGGATGACCCGATTTTGTAAATCACATTTAATAACGAGATAGGTCTCCAGTTTTTGATATACTCTCTGGGTCTATCATGTTTCGGAATGCAAGTAATGATTCCTTCTTTCTGTACATTTGAAAGTTGTCCTCGTTCAAAACTCGCATTCAGTGCTCTTACAACAAAGAGTCCTATCTTTTTCCAGAAAACTTTAAAAAATTCTGCACTGAAAAAACCGTCTGTACCGGGACTTTTTATATTTTTCATGTTCTTTAGAACACATGTAGCTTCTTCTAGACTTATTTTCCCCTCTAATGCTTTTGCTTCCTCTTCGTTTAAACACGTGATATTTTCTACTAAATCTTTAATTTCGCAATTTTCCACCTCAATCTTTGCATATAGCGATCTATAAAATGTATACACTTCTTGAATAATGTCTTTCTGGTTTGTTAGAGTATTGCCATGTTGGTCTATCAATCTAGCCATATTTTTGCTAACATAGTGACGTTTCTCTCTAAATTACAGAAATAATTGCTCACTTTCTCCCCTTCCGCTATCCATCGAGCTCTCGACCTTAACAATACTCCCTCCATTCGTTTTTCCCTTATCTGTTTTAACTGTCCTTTTTTCATGTCTATAAATCTGATGTCTTCTTCATTTTTATTTTCACTTCTGTCTAGTCGTTGTACGTCATGTTCAAGCTGTTCTTCTTCTTGTCAGTTTTTCTTTTTCATCGTGGCATATGAAGATCGGCCAAGTACTTCCTTAGATATTCCACAAAGAAGAAAAAAACGTTACAGACTGTTACAGCCGTTAGTAATGCTATAACGGTAACCTAAAACATCAGGCATTATTTGTGACTTATAGTGAACATACCTGCAAATTCTCAGAAAGATCGGCCAAGTGTTTTCTGAGATATTCCATAAAGAAGAAAAACTGTTACAGGCTGTTACAGCCTTTAATAACGGTTATAATGGGGTAACTAAAACATAGGGCATCATCCGTGACCCACAATGAACATACCTTCTGATTTTCACAAAGATTGGCCGAGTACTTTCTGAGATATTCAATGAAGAAGAAAAACCGCAACAGGCCGTTACAGCCGTTAGTAACGGCTATAACGGTAAACTAAAACATCGGACATCATCTGTGACCCATAATAAACATACCTACAAATTTTCAGAAAGATCGGCCCAGTAGTTCTGTCTGGAGCAAGTGAAAAACATTTTGACCACTGACGGACGGACAGACAGACAGACACACAGCATTTTCTTTGTTCCCATTCTAAAGTACTCCCTGTTCTATAAGAATTGGGAGTATAAGAAAGGAAGTTTTGCTTCTTTAAAATTTTCGTTTTAAAGCACTTTTCAAGCACTATGAGGTATTTATGAACTCTGAAGTCCAAATTCCAAGGACTTTTCAGTGTGGAGTGGAGCGAATGAGAAGTGACATATGTGCCAAGGGGGACCACTCTAGAGTCCTAAAAGATGTGATAAGAGGTGTAAATTTAGTTTATTTCATTTCTCTCCCAAAAAATTTCTGGGGATCCTATTCAGGCAAGGTCTTATTTATGCCAAATAGGATTACAACACTTGTTTGGATTTGTAAATATATATCTAAAATCTATTTTCAGAAGGAAAGTTAGAGTTGTTTTAAGAAAATCTGACTTGTGTGACCATAACTTTGGGAGGACATGTTCCTAACATGATATATTTTCATCCCTTTCACACACATTTGTTGAATGTATTTCATCAAATACAATTTGAACAATCAATTTTGATCTAAATCATTCTCTGGTATCAATTCAATCATTTTTGTATATGTCAAAAGTGTTATGAGTAGTGTCCGTCTAGCATTCATCATGAAGTAGGATTGAATATAATGTCTTGTCACAACTCTTCTCGTCCACAATGTTAATACTGTGTCAATGCTACCATGAAATCGAATCATAAGTGCTTAACACTGACTATAATGTGTGTGTGTGTGTGTGTGTGTGTGTGTGTGTGTGTGCATACATGCATGTGTGAGTGCGTGTGTGCGTGCACGTATAAGTGTGTATGTGCATGTGCTTGTTTGTGTGTGACCGCAATGGAGGGGACTCCTAGAAGAGAAAAAAACAAAGAAATAGAAATGCAACAGTGACCAGGAGGAAGAAAGACTGTGGTGAGTAAAGAAAAAAAAGACAAGAGGAGAGACGATAAATGTGTGGTAAGCACACTGAAAAACTTACTGTCCTCTGTTTCAGTCCTGTTCTTCATGTAGTCTTCAGCTATTTTTGAGAACAGTTTCTCTGAAAGAAGACATAAATCTGTGATATATCAAACTAACAAAGATTAAAATAACACATCCAAAAAGGCCAACTCAACCTTTTCGTTTAAAAATCAGCGTGTGTTTTTCTTTTAAGAACGACAAGAAGTCTCTTCACTGTCTTACTGAGACCGAAAAGACTGAAACAGAGATCTATGACAACTAGTTCCTAAACATCTTGAGAATCAGGATCCATCAAGAGTGTTGAACATCAGCTAATGTTGTTGGTAACCATAGAGTACTGATCTGTCACATGGTGTCACTCCTGAATGGGGATGCTCTCAATCAGCCTCTCCCTCCTCATACTCACCAGTTACAACATCTCTGCCTCATAAAATCGTTAATGATGGCACTTTCGCAATTCAACATCCTATTCAGAAAAGTTTCAGCCAGTGTAAAAGACTGTAAGACTGTTTTGGGACTACTATAAATCACTATTATCAGAAGAAACAGGAATCAGCTAGAATTGTTTATCAAGAAAACTGGATCAGGAGAGGCACTGCAGATCTGCAGAAATCTGCCAAAGTATGACTTCATGACAAGCTAGAGATGACAAAATGGGTTTCCACAGTAAGGGTTATGATGAATATCCAGGCTCTCACAAAGGAAAAGCGAAAATCCATGAATTCTAGTGGGGTTCAGCAGACATGCCTTCTCTCACCTGAATCTGAGCATCAAGTGATGTGTTTTCATTTTTTCTGTGCAACTACAATCAGGACAGTTTGTTCATACAGCTTTTGGCAGTTACTTTCATTTTTGGCAGCATCTTGCCAATGCACAATGTCAGGAAATGATATCAGCTTGTCTTCAACCAGTTGTGACTTCAGTGTTGTCTGCTAGCATCGGAACACAAGACATGAACTCTGAGAACTCAACTGCCACTTGAAAAAAAAGCAAAAATTTGTCCCTGGTCTTTTTCCCCTGTGAAAAAAATCTCCCCCCCCCCCCCCCCATTCCAGCTTTTAGTTCCATGAATTCATGGAGAAGTAGGAACTCTGAATATCAGTTTGATGGTGTGTTGAAAAGCAAAGCATGAAAGTAACAGCAACATAATAATGTATATAAGAAAATGCATAAATGTAACACAACAAAAGACCAAATACCTATCAAGAGGAAATATGGCAACTGCTAACAAACTGAACCAATGTACACACACACACACACACACACACACACACACACACACACACACACACACATGTACACACACATACCAGAATGGCTTCAAAAGAAAATACATACATAAATGCCAGAAAAAAAGAAACAAATAAAGAAAAACATAGAAACAAAATTGCCAGATGAAGGCAGAAACCTACCAAAATGAAATTCTGCATGATGAATAAATGCATAGACAGGCACGCAACACAAGCAACTGTACTTTTCTTATCTATCAACACATGAACTTTTTACTTTCAACAAACAAGAGTTATAACTTACATAAACCATCTACTCACCATATCTTTTCCAGTTTTGCTGGAGGTTTCGAACAAATCAGCCATACAATCTGCAACAGTTTTGTCTTAATATTAAAAACATGGTTACTGCAAATACTATTTTACTGCAGGTTTCAAAGCTGAGTGGCTGCAGGCAGAAACTGACACAAGATCAAGAACAATCACTGTGCTGCCAAACGAAAGAATAAACACGTTACAAAACAAACACCATGCAGTTCAACCTTATTCGTCTTCTTCAGGCAAGACAAATAGAATTCAAGACAGTGAAAATGAAGGAAGAACAATCACGTATCTCTTCCATCTGGGTGCAAAATGGCTATGGAATGAAAACAAGGCTTCTAAGGAGACAACATAGGGTAAATGAAAAATGATAATTGATGATAATGAAAATACGGAAAATGTTACTACTACTACTACTACTACTAATCAGAGTATAATCATACAATAATGATACTAACAAAGATGATAAAAGTAATTGCAGTAATAATAACTATACAACCAGAAGAAGAGGAAGGAGAGAGGTTAGATGATTTAAAAAAAAATTTTTTTTTTAATGCTGATCGATGAGAATGAGGATGATTAAGATGATGCTACGGATTTCCATTTCGGTCTGAGACTACATGACAGGGCTGTACTCTATGCTTCCTTTCATAATATATCCCGGCGTCAACCAGGCCTGAGAGATACAGGCACCTGCAGTGTTGGTCATGAAATTTGAGCAACACTCTCACAAACGCATCCATTAAGTGGATGAAAACTCGACTGTGTGGTCCCAGTCTTCCCAACTGAGTCCGCAGCAAACTCAACTCTGGGTAGGAGCCGGTCGGGGCAGAAAAAACCCCACATGATTCTGATGGGATTCGAACCCACGACCTCCCAGCCGGGGAGTCCGCGACGCTAACCACTTCGCCACGGCGGCTGGTCAGAGGTTAGATGATAGTTTAAAAATTAGGTTACACATCAGCAAAAGTAGTAATGGTGATAATGATAATACTAATGATGATAATGATAACAACAATAATAATGATATTAATGGTACGAGAGAAAAGAAGATGAGAAGAAGAAGAAGAAGAAGAAGAAGAATGATGAGGATGAGGTGGAGGAGAGAGGAAAAGGAGAAGAAAAAGAAAGAAATGGAGATATACATAATGGGAAAGATAGGAAGAGAGACACTACAAACTATATTAATGGTTACAATAATAATCATGATTGTAATAATAAAAATAAAGATAACAATTATAATGATATATGAAATGAGAAAGATGGTAAGTTGAAATGTATGACATGCACCAATCCTCAGAAATTTAGAAAAGG
The DNA here is from genome assembly GCA_016801955.1 of Conus betulinus. Lineage (NCBI taxonomy): Eukaryota > Metazoa > Mollusca > Gastropoda > Neogastropoda > Conidae > Conus > Conus betulinus. Next base: position 1,138,660 of record JADBJO010000083.1, on the reverse strand, counting down.
GAAATGGAATGAAGCAGATTATATAGTGTGAATGATGAAAATGCTGATGCTGATAATTATAATATTACTATGGTAAACAATGACAGAGGCAATAATCATGATGATAATAACAACAGAGGTAATGATGATGATGATAATAATGATACACTAATCATGGTTGTTTTGTCGTGTCTTTTTTTCCACTTTGGCCACACAGTAATTCTGTTTTTCATCTCACTGTGTACTGTAATTAAATCAAATCAGCCTGAAGGCTGATGTTCACTGCAAGTTAATTAAAGAGTTAAACAAATTCTGTTTACAATCACCCAGATCTGTGTATCTGAAATTTGCTTTTTCAGTAGCTCATAATCTTGGTGATCCTGGGGTTGCAGGTTTGAATCCCCGCCGGGCTGTTTTGGTACAGGGGGATTTTTTCCCTGGAGTTAACATTGGTTCTGACTCCATTTCTCATACAGTCCTTCAAATGAGACTATAAACCGAGGTTCTGTGTGTGAATGCACGCTCAACATCTTGCACACACGTAAAATCCCATCACCAACTTCCGAAAGAGAAGGCCAGTTTAGCCGTTGGTATGGATGACACCTTACACATACCATGCACCATGTGTGAGAATGGAAGAATGAAGGAAGTAAGGGGAACTGAGTGAATGATATTGAATTATATGGACTGGATAACATTGAAAACGACTGAATGAAGCACCAGTTGGCAGCTCTTCAGTCGGCACTACCCAGGTAGGCAGCCCCTGTATAAATGACTGTGGATTGTAAAACGCTTAAAGCTTGGTCTCTATCTGAGTACAGGCGCTATATAAGTATTCATAATAATAATAATAATATAACAATAATCTAAGGATGGAGTATTCTTGAAAACTTGTCTGCTCACAGCCATTCTAATGTGAACAGTTGCTTCACTGAAAGGTAAGTTCTTTGATTTAAGCATCATTGTGGCTGTGATGATAATGATATTACAGCATGTCAATTTCAAACCTGACATATTGATTGTGAAACTATAAACAAAACAACAAACAAAAAAGACAGGGAACTTTTCACACTTACAGTAAATATATATGACAACATTTTCATCATTTTCTTTTTTGGGGGGGGGGGGGGGGGAGGAGGTGGGGGGGGGGGGGGGAGGGGGGGGGAGGGAGCAGCATAGAAGATTGTACTAAGTGTATCTTCCATATCATGACGTGCCAAATACATCGAGAGTGTATGGGTGCGTTAGTTTGATCACCCCTGCGAGGTAGCCGATTCTTTTTATCCCCCATCCCACCCACCTCCCATTTGACTTCCCTTCCCTACCTTCCTCTGCTCCTCATCCAAATCTCCCATAATCTCAATTTTTTTTTTTTTTAATTAGCATACTTTCAGCAAAATGTATTCCTAAAAATGAATTTTTGTGTTCACCTGAATGTACACATAAGCACTGAAAGTATGAAACAAACAAGGACAAAACATGTTCCATTCTATTCAGGGTAATGTTAAAATGCATTGATTATGCTAGATGTTGTTATAAATATTTCTCCAAATCTCAGACTTTCAGCCTATTAACCTCTTCCCTGCTTGCCCCGTGTCTATTACGGGGTCGTTTTCACGATCTTCTATGCCCATAACCGTGTATACTAGGGGCACTTATTACTTGATTATATTTATTTTTATCATACTAATGACCAGCAAAATCAAATTATTATGACACCGCATCATAGCACAGGGTATAAGGAAAAAAAACATGCAAAAAAATCTAAGAGATATCTCAATAAATGAATGACTAGTGAACAGTTGAGTGAACCTACTGCAATTTGGCCCCGGCACTCAGCAACACAGAAAAGCTCTTATACTGTGGCAGGGAAAGGATTAAATGACAGACAAAACCAGCTCCAGTAAATTCAGATTTTGCATCTCATGAATGAAACTTGACTTACAAGATTTTTAAAATAAAATCAAATTGAAAAAAAACAAAAACAAACAAAACAACAACAACAACAACAAAAACCCTGAAGCACACATGTACAAAATATCATACATACATACCCACAGCTAAGGACTGCGAAGCATTTCTTGTGACAGCCCTCTGTTCAGGATGCTCTTCTATCAAGTCATACTTGGTGGCACACAGGTAGATTTTGCAGTTCTGGTAACAGATAACCCAGTAAGGAAACCAAATACGATTACTAAGATAATAGATAACCAAGGGAAAAGACGCCTTCAAAACTAGTATGGTCAGACACATAAACCATTCAGAATATCCCCAAGAATTCCTAAGTGCAGACAGATAGACCAATGCACATCTGCTGTTTGCATACCTAGGGGATGATGGCCCAGTGGTCAAAGCACTTGCCTAAATAGCAGGCGTTTCATGGGTCTGTGGTTTTCCCCTTGTACAGGGCAAAAGGTGTTCTCGTTTCCTCTAAACTTTAGATGGTGGGAATTACAGTCTTTCAGACTGAATGGCAAACTGAGATCTAGTGTGCAACAGACACTCAAGACAGGTTGGAGAATCTATAGCAATACAGATGTCCCAAGCCAACTGTGTGAAAATCCACCTGGACAGGTAAACAAAAACATTACCTGACAAAAAAAAGAACAAAAAAGAAATAAATAAAGAAAAACAGGGGCGGCACCGTACCTTGGTGACACATTCTTCCTGGGGAGAGCAAATCAAATTTCACAGAGAAATTAGTTGTGATAATGAAATTAAACCCTACAATACAATAGACTAAGAACGTTCATCCAAAAGGTACAGACATATGAACATCCTCCCAAGACAGGCAAAGTGCATAACTATTCATGATAAAGGCCAAGCCAAGATGCACACATGTAAACCATTAAGGATATTCCCTTAAATTACCAAAGTGTAGACATAAAAACTGTAACAGCAATGCTGTCAATGGTGTCAAGGTATAAACATTACAAACCATTCAAGACATGCTCCAACACCGCCATAGTGCAGACATATAAACCATGAAGGGCATCCCTTATGACTGCTGACATGCAGATCTATAAACCAACAAGGACTCCTGAAAGCTTGCCAGGTACAGACAGATAAACTATTAACCTATGACTGCAAAAGTGCTTACATTAAAACCATTAAGGCCATACTGCCAAGATACAGAACTATAAACTATTAAAGATGTCCAGTAAAACAGCCAACTTCTATACATATGAATCAATAAGGATATCACTCAAGACTGCCAAAATGCAACATGTATTGAAACCATAAAGTACATCACCCAAGACAGGAATATAGCAGAAAAACGAACCATGAAAACCAAACCCCAAGGCTGCCAAAGTGCTGACATATAAACCAATCAGAACATCACCCATGACCGCCCTAACAACAGACATATACCTAAAACATCAAGGACACCAGATCAGATGCCAAGGTACAACCTATACACCATTAGGGACATCACCCAAGATTGGTAAGGTACAGATATATAAATCACTGATGACATCGCCCAAGACAGACAAAATACAGACATATAAATCATTAAGGACATCACCCAAGATCTACATTACACAGAGATATAAAACCATTAAGGACATCATGCAAGACTGGCAAGGTGCTGACATGCAAACAGTACAAAACACCATCACAGACTGCCAAACAACAGACATATAAAACATTAAGCCACACTGCAAAGACTGCCAAGCTACTGACATTTAAAACCATTAAAAAACAATCCCCAGGATTGTCAGGAAAAAGACATTCACCAAAACTGCCCACAATCCTGACATGTACAATTTTTAGGATATTTCCAAAGAATGCCCAAAGACAAATAAACTGTTAAGGCCAGACCATTATCCTACCAGTTCAGGCTTACAAACTGTCAAGAACACCCCCCAAGACCGTCAAAATGAAAACATATAATCCATCAAGGAAATTCCCTAAACTGTCAATGTGCAGACTACAAACGATCAAGAACTTCCCCTCAAAAACCAACATACAGACATATCAACCTTAAGACTACCACTGTGGAGACCTATAAACCATTAAAATTAAGGACATCACCCAAGAGTGCCAGCACACAAACATTTAAATAGATGATAACATCCCTTAATGAGTCAAGATTTGGACTTAAAAGTTTACTAGGAACACCCTTAAAGACTGCTACAGTGCAGACACATTCACCATTAAGGACTTCCCCAGGAGTGCAACAATACAGACATAAACCCTTAGGGTCATCCCCAAAACATCCCAGGTGCCAAAATATTACCTTTAAGGACAGCCCAAGTCTGCTGTGGTCTGTACAGAGGGACAGGACCTGCTAAGAGCAGTTTCTGTACTAAGCTGTGCTGTCTTCATAAATCAGCTTTTAACAAAGTTTTTATCTCTTTCGTGACAACACATTCATATCAGAAGTTCTCAAAAGAGACAAGTACTAAAGCAGGTTACCGTTGAGTAAAATGCAGACTCTGCAGCAACATTTGCAGCCAGCCAACAATCCTGATAAATTGAAAAGTTATTTTGAACTAACACATAACATTTCCAGTAAGCATAATTTAACAGTGGTTTACTTTCAATATCAGATTGAATTTTAATGAAAAATGATGAGAAAAAATGTTTCATCCATTGTTTCAGTAATATACTCTGATCAAATAAGCTTTTCTACAAGAAGGAAAAAGGTAAAATAAAAACAAGCAAACTGAATAGCATGCGAACACTTTCACAGAGACACAGACACACACACACACAAGACACACACACACAAAACAAACCACACACAGACACACACATATAGAAACACTCAAACACACTCACTCATTCACACAAACACATGTACAGTAATTCATCCATTCACTATATAAATGTTATGTTGCTCTTTTTCCCTATGAATCCATGCTGCTTGCAGCCTAGTTGAGAACAAAGGATTACTACAGGCTAACAAGCAAATTCAAAGCAAATCTACATACATTATTATCAAATCAAACTCCACACATATCATCAGAAAACATAATTTCATATAAAAATAACATTTAAAACTCACCTCCTCATGTTGACGCAATTCTCCAATCCAAAAGCGCGGATTCGATCAAAGCTGGATTTGTCTGTCAAGTCGAAACAGAGAATGGCAGCCTTGGCACCACGATAGTAGATACGACTCATTGCCTCATAGCGCTCACTACCAGCTGTATCCTTCACACATACAAACACACACATTATGCATTGACCACTATCAATTCTACACCACTACATATATAGATATTTTTATGTGCATGCGTGCGTAAATGCGTGCATGTGTGCGTGTGTGTGGATGTATTCTGAGCAAAATGCAAGTGCAGGAATGGAAAATCCATATTCTTTATATACTTGAATAGGAAACACTATGTGCAAGTCTATGTGAGTTTATAAATGAGTTCATCAAGCTGAAAAACAATAAAGAAATTGTTTACATCAAACAAATCAAAGTAAGGAAACCTTAGCATGTGTATGCTTGGTCAGACAAAATCTAAAGTAGCTTTACAATTATCATAAAATTCTTTTCACCAAGACACATAAGTTTTCAAAACATCAAGTGCTATTAAAGTTCATACTTTGGGATACTCCTACCAACGTTTCATTTTATTAACGAATACCTCATGACACACACAGTATTCCTTATTTTATTGAAATATAAACATATTTTCACTGACAAAAAGACCAAAATTTGTCAGTCCAGAGCAAGTACATAATGATATGAATATCAAGTTCAGCAAATGCAAAAGACATCTGCAAAATGAAATCTATCAGTACTTCATAAAACTGAGTGAGAAGACTATCATCAGAAAAAGGTTACCATAAGAATGTTCTGCATGTGTCAACTTACCCAAATACCAAGGATCACAGTGCGTCCATTAACAATAAGGCTTTTTGCTCCGTATGCTGCACCAATTGTCTGCCGATATAAACATTTCTGTTTCAATCAACTCTGTTTGACTAAAGAACAGGAAGGGAGGTAAGGATGAAAGGATGGATGAGGAGGAGAAAAAGAGAATATGTGAATGATCCAGCTGATCCACTGCTACTTGTGTAGTAAGTAAAAGCCAAGAAGAAAAAAATGAATGTACTATTTCATTAATTAAACAGAACACAAAAAATTATATATCACAGAGGAAGTGAACCTTAAGCTGTTGATCTTCTGTACAGAATCGGTACCACAACCAGCATCAACTAAGAGAAATGTGTTGCAATTATTTGAATTTGTAAGCAAAGTTCCTGTCCTTGCTTATCACTTACTTTTTTGCCTCCTTGTCTGAATGAATTCTCCTTTTATGTGAACAAGGTTATCTTGCAGTTTGATTTATCTCTACTACACTTTGAATATTTAAAATCAATGAAACTAGTATTACTAAAATTTAAAAAAAGGAGATCATAAGCCTCAATACTGTTTGGGTCAGTTGAGTCATATCTGCATTGAACAGACTCATCATTCAAATTCACATAATAACCACACCCAGAAAACTACAATGCCATCACCATAAACAAAACAACATTGAGTATCAGCCTGAAATAAATGCTCTTTAACACTAGTAACTCTACAATATTTGAAGTGAAACATTTTACAGTCAGAATCTAAGCATCCCTGAGCATCTGATTTCACCTATGGGTATTTAAAACACTCTGTTCTCATACTGAGGAATGTATAACTCCTGGCCCTCTACATAGCAGGTCCAGTGTGTCTGGTGAATCCATAGTTTTCCACCATGACCTTGCCAGTCCCCATATTTTCCTATTGGAGCTCTGCTGAACAGAACCATCTTTGTCGCTTCAGGGCCTCCACCATGGAGCAGGACTGGAAAATGTGGGCTACAGTCTGTGAGCCAGTCCACACAAGGCATTCATCCATGCATGGGAGATATCTTATTTCTGAACAACTGGCACAGGAGGTGACAACGCGCTGTTCTTAGTCTGAAATGGTACACTTGGCCATGGTCCAGCTGATGGATATGTACTCTCCAGCCTCTCCAGCGTTCAACAGTAGACAGTCTACCTCTTTAGATCTGAAGTGCTTCAAAGAACTGTTAAAAAATTCACAGAATATTCTGTCTGTTCCAGCTTCCTGCCTGCTTTACAGATTCTGTCTTCCTTTTCATTGCCCAATATTCCACAGTGGGAGGGAACCCACTGCAGTACCATCACTGTCTCTGCACCGAAAATCCGCAAATCCTGTCTGATGTTCTGCAGGTTCTGCACTTGTCTGAATGCTCTGAAGAACAAACTGACAGTCGGACAGAAGGAACTGTCTAGTGTTGAAGGCCGGCTGACTTGTTCAGTACCTGACAGTGAGCAGACAAAACTCATCAGCATGGTCGTTTGTGAAACCCCCAAGATAAAAAAAAAAAAAATCCTCTACTTGGAAAATATGAAAGAGAGAGAAAGAGAGAGAAAAATGTCCCAGAATGGTATGAATACGATTTCATACTCTGAAACTTCTGACTGGCTAGCGACCTTCTTGTTATCTGACACTCAGGGCTTACAACCCCTTCGGCTTTTCTTGCTTCATATTTTTTTAACCTCAACACTAGTAGCCGAAGATGATCTTTTTCCCCCCCAACTCTGCTTCCTCCACCAACCATTGACAGTGGTGTTTCTGTCATAAAAGTATGTCATTGGAAGATGCTCATGCTGTCTGTGGAAGTCTACAAGTACACAGGACTGTCGTTCTCAGAGAAATGTTCAGGAAATCCTTTCCAGATGTACAGTACCAGGAAATCCTCAATGATACACAATCGATGGGTTAGGCATATGCACTCCAAGCAGTTCTTGTCTCGCAAACGACTATCAGAGATGCTAAGGCATCATTAAGTAAACCTGATATCATTGGTTTAGGCATAGTTCAGGCATGATTTTAGCTTCTTCTATGTATGCCAAAATGTATACATTAAAAGGATTTAAACACACACACACACACACACACACACACACACACACACACACACACACACAACAAAAAAAAAAAAACTATTCAAAATTATATTCCTCTTGACTGTCCTTGCTGCTTGAGGAAACAAAGAAATTTTAAAAAAAGCAATGCAAGTTTTACGAAATAAAATACCAGTGTCTGTATGACTTATTAATGAGATATCTATATAAATCAAGTAAAAAAAAATTACAAATGCTGACATATGTCTGTACTACTAAAAAATGCATATTTATGATCTCTATAACCTTCCTCAGTTATCTCCAATAAAAGAAACAAAAAGGAGTACATTCTGATATGGGACTGTATCACCAGTGAATCTGTTTTTGAGGTAGCGTTCCACCAGACAGGTTTTGCCAACATAGGACTTTCCAAGTAGAACTACTTTGGCATCAATTTTGGTATTAGATGCCATCTTCTCTGACTGAAACAAAGCAATGAAATAATTCAAAGCGTCAGAAGAATAAGAAAAGCATTCAAACTGACATAAGAAGAACACATGTAAATTGACACTCTATAATTCAGAACATTCAGTTCTAAATCTCATTTGAAAAAAATATATATAATACACACTTTCTGAGTAAAAGGAAACATCTACATTTGATTAAAAAACTGATTCACACAATCAGATGAAAAGTGCACCAAAACCAAATGTTGTCTGACCACTGACAGAATCAAAATCTGCCCTCACAAATAAACAGTTTTGAAGTGAAGTGAGTCGAAAAAAAAATTACTGTTCCACTGAAAAAAAAACAGA
>JADBJO010000083.1:1117500-1122500 GCA_016801955.1 Conus betulinus | reverse complement strand
CCACTGCCCGCTCTTTACAGCGAAAGGAAAAGGATAGGCTCTAGGCTCTGCCAAACTATATATCGTCAACCACCTTGACGAATTTTCAGGAGTTGTCTCACTCCTGGCATCTCACTTGCTGCGAAGATTTAGAGTGTGTCGGCGGTCTTTCGGCATCAAAAGGAAAAAAAAAAAAAAAAAAAAAAAAAAGCCTCTTAGAATTCTGTGGGGTTCTCAACACCAGGGTTCAAAAAACGGGATCCAATGGCACCCCAAAAACAGCGGGTTATAGACAGAAAAATTGAACTGAGAAGAAAACACTGAAAGAAAATACGCAGCATAAAAAGCCCTCCCCCCCCCAAAACCAAGTATTCAAAGAGGTAAGCTTAATCCAAAATAGGGAGTGAGGGTAGGGGAAATCTCTGAGCTGTGCTTGAGAATCCATCGACGAATACAAGGAAGGTCAAAGGTATCGACAGTCAGAGTGGTGAGTCACGTCTGTGCCAACAGAGGCCAAGAATTGTGCCGGAACAGCCACTACTTGGATCTCCTAAGCAGAGCAGTCTCCCACTATGGACCAACCAATATATTGGGACAAATAAATAGCGGGGGGAGACGACCATTTTATGCTGAAAATGCCTCCGTCAGTAAAACAATTATTTGGCAAAAGAGAGAGAGAGAGAGAGAGCGGGGTGGGGGGGGGGGGGGGGGGGAAGGGAGGGCGAGGGTGGGTGACGGAGGGGCTGTCACGAGATAAAGAAAGAGGACATTAGAATTTACAATCAGATAACATCATTCACTCGCAGCAAATGGGACCATGATAGGGCCTGTCGTGAAACAGGATGGGTGTGTGTGTGTGTGTGTGGTGTGTGTGTGTGTGTGTGGTGGCGTGTGAAGTGTGTGGTGAGTGCGTGCGTGCGTGCGTGTCGTGCGTGCGTGCGTGTGTGTCGGTGGTGTGTGGCTGTGTGGTGTGTGTGCCCGGCAATTACATCAATACACAAGGACTCTCTTTCTTTACACCTCCCCAGTCTCTCTCTTTTCCATATCCCAATCTCCCTCTCTCTCTCCCCAGCGCCCTGCCTTGCCCCCTCCCACTCCCCACGTAAAGCGGGGGTTGATAGTAAATGGATTTAATATAGTTTTAGCTCAATCAGGAGTTAGTATGAACATCCATATTGGAGTTGGAAGATCGTTTTACATAGACGGTTAGAACAAAACGTGCCATTCCACGATGGAAATAATATGATATACTTATGGTTCACTCGTTTTTAAACGCGTTGACAGCCAGGAACTTAGAGCTACTTTTTCCTTTTTTTTTTTTTTTTTTTTTTTGCTTCACCGTCAAGTAGGAAGCGGGCTACATAAAATAATCATTGGTTTAGTTGTGTTTTGATTCACCGTACATATTAACTACACCAAGGCTACATCAAAAATGTTGTTATGCTCTGCATAGTTATGCGGGGATTGTCATTATGGCAGGGGCGGGGCCGTGGGGGGGGGGGGGGGGGGTGGGGGACGGGGGGGTGGGGGTGCTCTGCATAACATTATCAGTCTCAAAAATCCCCCGAAGTCGGAGGGTGTGGCTGCCCCACGTGGCGGGGGCGCAATCAAAAAACGGTCCGGGACACGTAATGTTCTCATCCCAGCTGATGCCGGGGGCGTACCATAGGTGTTCAAGGATTTGGCTGTTGGCAGATGGATCCCTGGAGGCCTTTAGCCGGGCGTACGACGACGACGAGCACGACAACAACAACAACAACAACAACAACAAACAACAACAACTTAGGCCTAACTACAGTGGTTTCATTTTGCTTACAGGCCCGCACAACACACACACAACACACACACACACACACACACACACACACACACCGGCGGCACACACGGCACACACACAAACACACACACACACGCGCGGAGCGGCGGGGCACTCTGCACACAAAAGCACACGGTCCTGCAGTCTGTCGGTTCTGTCTCTCGTTGGAACTGCCACTCTGCTCTCTTAAACAGGTCTGTCTCACCTAGGCTCTGTCTATCTGTCTATATGTCTCTGTCCGTCTGTCTGTCTGCAGACCATGTCAATCTGTCTCTCTCTCTCTCTCCTCTGTCTCTCTGTATCTCTCTTGACAACTCTGGGGTCTTCTCTCTTGTCCGTGGAGTGATGCGCAGTGTCGTGTACTGACTTGCCTCCAGTACGAAGTTTCCTTGAGTTTCAAGCTGGGGGTGGGAGCCACGATCCCACGGAAGAGGAAAAAAATGATTGTTAGAAAGACGTTGGGTTGGACGGGAGGTGGGAGGGAAGAAGGAGAAGGTTCAAGGAAGGGACAGGCCCTTTGGGTGCTGTTGCGGGTTGGGGGACGTTGAGCGATTGGCATTGTGTTGGGACAGAATCGCATCGTCTAAGAATTCACAGACAATCCTTTTAGCTTGCTGTTTGGCTATCGTTGGGGATCGTTGAGCGGACGGAAAACAGGAGACCTCAGAGAGACATCTCATCTGTTTAAAGCACGTCCCTCGCACACGCGAGCGCGCGCGCGCGCGCGCCGTAATCTGTTTAAAGCAGCACATGAACCAACACGTACGCTTGCAGACGCCAGAGAGGAGAGAGAGAGAGAGGAGAGAGAGAGAGAGAGGAGAGACAGGAGAGAGAGAAATCAACGTTCGTCTCGCACGCGAGCGCGGCGCGCGCGCGCGCATCCACACACAAACACACACACACACACACACACACACCACCACAAACCACAACACACCACAAACAACACACACGCAAGCACACACACACACATAACACACAGTGAGAGAGAGAGAGACTGAACAAAAACGACCTCCTCTGTGTGTGTGTGTGAGCAGTGTGTGTGTGTGTGTCGGTGTGGCGTGTGTGTGTGCGTGTGCGTGTGCGCGGATGTGTGTGTGTGTGTGTTGTGTGTGTGTGTGTGTGTGTGTGTGTGCGAACGGTGATTTCCTGCCTTCAAGCGCTAAAACGTTACATCAGAGGACAGGTTGATTACCTCCGTCAGGCAAAACGTTTCCCCGAATCAGGCTTGGTTAGCAATATTCTTACAACAGCCGTTATATGCAAAAACTACAAATGTTGTCTGATTCTCCAAAATGTGGTGAAAATATGAACATATGTCCCGAGACAACACGAAGAGTAAATGCTGGTTGGATGCTATGCGGCAGATGTCTGATCAAATGCGAGGATACAAGTTTCAATCACATTATTGATAAAATTACTACCTCTGTCTGTCTCTGTCCTGTTCTTCTCTGTATCTCTCTGTCTCTCCTCTCTGCTCTCTCTCTTCTCTCTCTCTCTCTCTCTCTCTCTCTCTCTTCTCTCTCATTAACCATGCACGAAGACTGAATGAGTGACGTTGCGAATTGGATAATTATCAATGATTCCCACAAAATCGCGTGCAATCTTTGTAGTAATAGCCAATGCTTTAACGTCAACATTTTCCAACCGTTGCAGTTTTTGCTCGTTTGGTTATCGTTTTGTTTAATGCGGTACACTGGAAGTAACTCCTTAAGGACCCCCCACCCCCACCCTGTCATTGTTTACACGTGCCTGTGGATGAAAAAAAAAAATTCACGATGACATGATTTTAAGGGTGGATCAAGAAAGGGTGGATCCAAGAATCGTTAAAAATTTTGGCGGGGGTATGCGATTTCCCGCATGCTTCTAATAGTTATTGGTGTGTTTGCTGTCAGCAAGATTAGACAAAACACTGTCTGAACCCATTTTAACCCACAATCTCGCCTTGGCTGAAACATGAATTGGAGTTCAAAGATACCCCAATCTAATTTTGTCGTGTGCCATCAGGGACAGATTCGCATTGAACTACGACCAGGATCAATTCAGTGATATTTCTCACTTCTCCCACGTGAAGAGGAAAAAAAATGATTGTAGAAAGAAGTTGGACGAAAGAAGGGTTGGGAGGGAAGAAGTGAAGCCCAAGGAAGGGTAGGCAGGTGGGTTGGGGTTGGGGGACCGGGACCAAAAATTCATTGTGTTGACATGACGTCTTCAGACTTCACAAACAATCCTTTTAGCGTGCTGTTTTCATCGTTGGGGGATCGTTGAGCGGACGGATCGGACCACGAGTGATGTTTCAGCAACATTATTATCAGTCACTTCCGGCCAGCAGCACAGCGATTGAAAGCGTAGACATTAATTTTTGAACCGGACTGATCCGGCGTGGTCTTGTTGTCTGATCATGTGTCCTGTTATGCTTTTTACATTGGGCAACGATGGAATGCTTGGTGGTGGTGTTATTCCAGTATGGAAATGCGTCGTGCCTTGACTTGATCTTTAAATGGTCATTCTGCGGAATTTCAGGTGCTGGTGTCAGATCACAGAAGCCTTGGGTGGACAACGTGAACTTTTAAGGACTGGAGTGGTCAGAACATCTGTGCCCTGTTGTACATGAATGAAAGCATAAAGCTATGGAAAACTCTGAATTAATGGCGTGATGTCTGTTACGTCACCACTGGACATTATGCTGTGGATAACCCTAAATAAATGGCTTAAAGCCTGTCACCTGACCACTGAAGACATACTGCTGTGAAAAAACAAAACAAAACAAAATGAAAGTCAAAGTTTATCACGTCACCAGGAGGATATAGTGCTGTGGAGAACTGTAAATAAAAATGATCAGTCTGTCACGCCACCTGTACACTGTCCGGAGACAGTCATGATGACCACTAGGTTTCACCTGTTGCTTTCACTGCCACTTCTCACACGTCGTCATTCCAGTTCGTCAGTTGAAGGACCCGAGTCTGTTCCTTCATGACTCATTTACCCCAACATCTTCGTCTCCTCTCTCCCTACCCCTCAGCCGTCCTACACGCAACCCCCCCCCCCCCCCCCCCCCCCTTCCCCCCCCCATCTCTCTTTGAATCTTTGAACAGGACACATCGCAGACAGGACGTACAATACTTTCTGTTATCCGGCTAACGGTACCAGAGTCTTATCGTCTTATATATTTGCTCTCTGTGACCGTGGGTTTAGCATCTATATT
>JADBJO010000083.1:1110000-1115000 GCA_016801955.1 Conus betulinus | reverse complement strand
GAGAGGGAAGGGGAGGGGAGGGAGTGGGGGGAGTGAAACAATGCTGTAGCGGCATGAGGTAGGGCGGGCGGAGGATCGTGACTTGTCTCACTGTGTCTCACCAGCCACACACAACTCATGGACTCCGCGCACGCACCACAGCATTGTCTACCCGGATCAGACCGCTACGTACCCGGTAGCGAGACACCTCCCCGCCCCCTCTATAACTTACCGGCACTCACAGGCCAGATGCCTGGTCTTTCACCATAGACACTAACAATAGACAGTCAAACTTCTTGGAGTTTCTCGTGCGTCGAAGTCGTGTACGTGATTTAGTCCTTTGTAAGGCTTACTGCTCCTTTGAGTGGTGGACCCGTTATCTGGCTCTAGACTATTGTGGCCTGGAGTAACTGGAGAAGGCAGAGTATACAGAGTGTGAAGTGTCTCATTCCTGCCGCTGACGCCATTTACACTTCTGTTAACGTTGACGGGAGAAGGCACGAACAATCGAACTAACGGGGTTGTATGTTGTTCTGTTAATGCTCACAGGAGACAAAACGGACGATCGGGCTGACTGGGCTGTGAGCTGTTTTGTTATGCTACGGGAGGGGACACGAACGATCCAGCTGACTGGACAGTGTGCTGTTTGTTTATACTTATAGGAGAGGACACGCACGGTCGAACTAAGTGGAGTGTGTGCTGTAACGTATTCGATGGCTTGACGTCTTTCACTGGCTCATTTCCGCCGCCATCACCACACTACCAAACACGGGAGCGACAGACAACGGATGTTCTTATTTTCAAATACATTGGTGTCGAGCGAATAGTGACGAGACGCGGACGACGGTTTGAGAACAATTCTGATTTCCCTTGGAGAATACCTCTGTAACATCACATCCCACACAGACTGGTGGGAAGAATTTTCCCAGCCTCTTTCAAGACATCCCTTTGATGTGAACCGTGTTCTCATGAGCCTACGGCAAATACGGCTAGATCTTGCCCATCACTTCAACAGTAGGGATACACTGACGTATTGGCGCACGAACTGTGTGTGCCTGGATACCTTATCTATGGTGTGTTGAGAAGACTGGCAGTCAGAATGGCCAAGAGCAAGTTTGAGTATGTGCGTCAGTTTGAAACAGAGGATCGTCTGCTGCCCAGCTGCTGGATTGTGGTGCGACTTGACGGCAAAGGGTTTCACAGGTGAATTGGATTTAGCGGGCTCTGTTCAGCTAGTCCAAGCACATGTATGTCTGGTCCATCAGCTAACCACCGTTCAGGTAAATATAATCAACTGACTGCCCAGAAGAGGAACGTCTAGTCAACTAACTCCACCACAGCTATGACTGATCAGCTTACACTGACACGGTAGGTGTAAACAGTCGGCTAACCATAGCGAAGGTAAGTGTTACTATAGCTCACCCCATCACATTAAGTCTGATCGATCAGCTGGCAGATGAGTCTGATCAGCTAACTGCCTAGCGCAGATTCGTGCAGTCTTCTGATACAAGTACAGGTAAATCTGATCAACTATCCATAGCTCAGGTATGCCTAATTAGCTAACCCCAGCTCAGGTTATCCCTAGAACAAGTCTTATGGAATAACCCTAGTGCAGGTAAGCCATATAAGCTGACCTTATCACGGGTGAGTTTGATCAGCTGAGTCTACCTCAGGTAAGCCTGATCATGCAGCTGACTCTACCTCAGATAAACCTGATCAGCTGACTCAAGCTCAAGCTCGGGTAAGTCTTATGAGCTAACCCTAGCTCAGATACGGTTGATCAGCTAACCCTAGCTCAGATACGGTTGATCAGTTAACCCTAGCTCAGATACGGTTGATCAGTTAACCCTAGCTCAGGTAAGCCTGATCAGCTAACTGTAGCTCAAATAAGACTGATCACCAAACCTTAGCTAAGGTAAGCCTTAACAGCTAACCGTAGTCCAGGTAAGACTGATTACGAAACGTTAGCCAAGGTAAGCCTGATCAACTAACCATAGTCCAAGTAAGACTGATTACAAAGCGTTAGTTAAGGTAAGCCTGATCAACTAACCGTCGTCTAGATAAGACCGATCACCAAACATTAGTAAGCAAGCCTTATCAGCTAAATGTCGTCCAGATAAGACTGTTCGCCAAACCTCAGCTCAGGTAAACCTGATCAGCTATCTCGAGTACAGGTAAGTGTGTTCAATCAACCTCAGCAGAAGTAAGCTCATCAGCCAATCATAACACTTATAAGCCTGATCAGCTAGTCCTAGCAGAGGTAAATATGATCAGCTGGTCTTAGTATACAGCTAAGCGTAACCAACTAACTCTTGTACAGGTATGACCCATAGCTTTGGAACTCTCTTTCTTTTCACTTTAGGCACTCTGTTTCGGGTGGGTCCTTCCAATCTACGCTCTAAAGTCTGTTTTTAACAGTACTCTGAAGCAGTTAACGATAAGTTTGTGCCAATTTTTTTCCCATTTCCATCACTGCAGTATTGTACTGTGCAAGTACTATTTGTGACTTTTTTTTTTTACCTTTTACCTTTCAATGTTTTTAACCTTTGGTTGATTGATATTATTATTATATTGCTGTTGTTGTCGTTGTTGTTGTTATTATTAGTATTATAATAGTAGTAGTAGTAGTAGTAGTAGTAGTAGTAGTAGTAGTGTAGTGGTGGTGGTGGTGTGTTATTGCTGTAGCTGCTTGTTGCTGTTAAAGTAGCAGCAGCAGCAGCAGCAGCAGCAGCAGTAGTAGTAGTAGTAGTAGTAGTAGTAGTAGTGTTGCTGCTGCTGCTGTCGTTGTCGTTGTTGATTGCCCCATGACGGCAGGTCGTAAAGGTGTCAGCCCTGACAGACGTTGGCCACTCAGGGATATTACCAGCACTCAATCTATCCCCAGTCATGTACAGCAGGGTAGATTTGTGTCCAGTCCTGTATGATGTCCACCCATGCGCAGGACTTCCTCAATCTGCCTCTGGGACGTCGTCTACCTTCCACTGTGCTGTGTCCAATGGTCTGGGACAAAGTCGAGTCATGGCGAAGTACCTGCCAGAAACCAGCACTTTAGGACTCTGCTGATTGCGAGCAGCACGTCCAGTCTGAGAGGACAGCGTCTTGTCAGTGTCTTGTCAGTGAGGTCAGTGTCTTGTCAGTGAGGTCAGTGTCTTGTCAGCGAGGACAGTAGAGCAATGTCTTGTCAGTGAGGACAGTGTCTTGTCAGTGAGGACAGTGTCTTGTCAGTGAGGACAGTGTCTTGTCAGTGAGGTCAGTGTCCTTGTCAGTGAGGTCAGTGTCTTGTCAGTGAGGACTGTGTCTTGTCAGTGAGGTCAGTGTCTTGTCAGTGAGGTCAGTGTCTTGTCAGCGAGGACAGTAGAGCAATGTCTTGTCAGTGAGGTCAGTGTCTTGTCAGTGGAGGTCAGTGTCTTGTCAGTGAGGACAGTGTCTTGTCAGTGTGGTCAGTGTCTTGTCAGTGAGGTCAGTGTCTTGTCAGTGAGGACTGTGTCTTGTCAGTGAGGACTGTGTCTTGTCAGTGAGGTCAGTGTCTTGTCAGTGAGGACTGTGCCTTGTGAGTGAGGTCAGTGTCTTGTCATCGAGGGACAGTGTCTTGACAGTGAGGTCAGTGTCTTGTCAGCGAGGGCAATGTCTAACAGGACAGTGTCTTGTCAACGAGGACAGTGTCTTGTCAGTGAGGACAGTGTCTTGTCAGTGAGGACTATGCCTTGTCAGTGAGGTCAGTGTCTTGTCAGTCAGGACAATGTATTGTCAACGAGGACAATGTCTTGTCAGTGAGGACAGTGTCTTGTCATCGAGGTCAGTGTCTTGTCAGTGAGGTCAGTGTCTTGTCAGCGAGGACAATGTCTTCTCAACGAGGACAGTGTGTCTTGTCAGTGAGGACTATGCTTGTCAGCGAGGACTGTGTTTTGTCAGTGAGGTCAGTGTTTTGTCAGTGAGGTCAGTGTTTGTCTGTCTTCGTAGGCCTGTGTGTTGATATGGCGCCAGACAAGAGTACACACACATAGACTCTTGCATTCTTTGTAGGAGATGTGAACAATCTCACTGAAGCTTTAATTCTTGAACACATAAATCGTCGTCCACCTGAGGTCACCTGTCCATGTCCAGCTTTTGGTGTCCGTGGGTAAGGATAGATATTGTCATGCAGTGACATGTGCGTGTTTAGTTACACGTATCAGTAAGCTATATAGAACTTGTGTTAAATCAGGTAAGTGGTATTTCTGTATTATATATTGTAGACATGTGCGCATTTTATGTATGTACTTGCAGAGTAATTTGAATATACGCGCGCGCGCGCGCGCGCGCGCGCGCGTGTGTGTGTGTGTGTGTGTGTGTGTGAGAGAGAGAGTGAGAGTGAGTGAGTGAGTGTGTGTGTGTGTGTGTGTGTGTGTGTGTGTGTGTGTGTGTGTGTGTGTGTGTGTGTGTGTGTGTTGGCGTCTAAAACAAAAACTAAAAAAAAAAAAAATAGGGCCGGACGAGGGCAGGGTGACTCGTTTGACAAAATTACGTTTTTGGCACGTTGTAATTTGTTGTTCCCCCCCCCCCCCCCCCCCCCCCCCCCCCCCCCCCCCCCACCCCCCCCCCCCCCCCCCCCCCCCCCCCACACACCCCCCCCCCACACCCCCCCCCCCCCCCCCCCCCCCACACACCCACACACACCCCGGCCCCCTCCTCCACTCCTTTCACCCTATTCCCCCGCCATTTGGGAAAGACAACCCCCACTCCCGACAACCTTTTGGATCCCACACCCCCTTTCTTTTTCGTAGAACTGATCCGGCCTTGAAACCGACATATGACACCCTCCATGGATAGGGAAGAACATCACCAGGGACTTGCGTTCGTCTTATGTGCACATGTATGCTAACACAGAACCTGTGCATATCTATGTGTGGATGTATGTATGTATGCTGATATGTATGTATGTTTATATGTATGTATGTATGTCTGTATGTAATGTCTTATGTGTGCATGTATGCTAAACAGAACCTGTGTATCTCTATGTGTGAATGTATGTATGTTTGTAT
>JADBJO010000083.1:1100000-1107500 GCA_016801955.1 Conus betulinus | reverse complement strand
AAAACTCATCCATCTGTATCCAGTGTCATGTATATCTTCAGCAGAATTTAGGTGAATTAAAATTCGGCGCGGGGGGGAGGGGGGGGGGGGGGAGAATGGTACTTTTTGCCAGTGGTTTTTGCGCCTGTGTGGATGCATACATGCGTGTTCACGAGAAAAGAAAAAAAAAAAAAAAAAAACCTTTGAAGCTTGCACAAACGCTCCTGATTGATTTTTACTGAACAGTTATGCGCTTTTAGCCTACCTATTGTAACCTTTTCTTCTTGGCTAGCGGGGAACTGAACGTTCATCGGTGGCCAGTAAAACTGTTGCTGTCTAATCACCTTGTTCGTGTGCAGAGAGAGAGAGAGAGAGAGAGAGAGAGAGAGAGAGAGAGGTGGTGATAAAAGCATGGAGAGGCATCTCATTCTTAAGGCCTTGATTCAAAGAGATGTGTTTCACACAAGTCTGACAGCCGGGATACATAGCATACATTCAAATTCCGAGCAAGACTTTTCCAGCTGGTAGACCTATTCTGTCTTTCTGGTTTCAAATTGCGTTCTTTAATCAAATATGTTCATTGAACATTGAATCAAAGCGCAGCCCTGTGGGAGCGTGAAAACTGAGATCATTCTTTCCACTTACTAGAGGACTTGACTGTTTGTGATTCACGGAATGAAAAACTGGCGAAACATAGTTTGAAAAGCTCACTCCTAGACAAAGTTGAATTTATTGGTATTGAAGATTAAGGGCAATGTGACACAGGAATCACAACAGCCTTTTGTGTCAAAATAAGCGTGCAGCAATATGTTCTATGTCTTTCCTGTTTGGCTAGTATCGAAAGATCACTGCTCTTAGCCATTACGATGAAAGAAAACACCACAGAATAAGGAAAAGAAAAGAAAAATTATCGACGTACTATTTAGCTAAACTGATGAACAAATAAGTAGATAAGTGAATAGATAAAATGAAACGAATTAATCAATATGCAGACAAAAAATAACAGTAACTGAAAAAAGAAAGAAATCAATGCAGTACATCAGGAACAGTGGGGAACTGTGAGGAAAGCAATTTTTCCGAATAATTAGATACTTGACTGGCTGCCCGCAGTTTTCGGAAGATCTCGACCAGCAACGCAGCTTTGTGCGAAAAATCCGCGTGATTTTGGCGGCATCGGCTAACTGGCAACTCGCCCATTGTGTGAGCCTGTTTGAAATTGTGTTTTTTTCATGGAAACTATGGCGTGTGACTTTAAGCCAAAGAGGATTTTAAAAGAAAATATAGTTGCAAAAGTGAGACGACTGCAGGCGGAACAGAACAGCCTCGTTTTCATTCAGCGGCTACCTTGCGCTGAAGAGATCAAGCTAAGTGCCAAAACTCGTTCATTTTCATTGTCTTATTTGTTTGTGTCTTGCCTGAAGAAGATCTAAGAGGTCGAAACGCGTCGTGTTTTGTCTTGCGATTCGTTTGTGTCACGTTTCTTTTGGCAGTTCGCTAACATTTATTAAAGATTTGTTTCAAAAGAAAAGTGAACCAGAGATGCAGTCAACACTTGTTGTCCATCTTTATCAATCTTGCATTTAGACCTAACTCCATCAGCAGATACGCACATGCCTGTTTCGCTGAATCTGTCAACGTCTGGATTCTGGGGGGGGGGGGGGGGGGGGGGGGGGGGGGGGGGGGGGGGGGGGGGGGGGGGGTCCACCATCAGGGGGGGGGGGGGGGGGGGGGGGGGGGGGGGGGGGGGGGGGGGTGGGGGGGGGGGGGGGGGGGGGGGGGGGGGGGGGGGGGGGGGGGGGGGGGGGGGGGGGGGGGGGGAGGGGGGGGGGAGGGGGGGGGGGGGGGGGGGGGGGGGGGGGGGGGGGGGGGGGGGGGGGGGGGGGGGGGGGGGGGGGGGGGGGGATGGGGGGGTTGGGGGGGGGGGGGGGTGGGGGGGGGGGGGGGGGGGGGGGGGGGGGGGGGGGGGGGGGTGGGGGGGGGGGGTCAGGGGGGGGGGGGGGGGGGGGGGGGGGGGGGGGGGGGGGGGGGGGGGGGGGGGGGGGGGGGGGGGGGGGGCGGGGGGAGGGGGGGGGGGGGGGGGGGGGGGGGGGGGGGGGGGGGGGGGGGGGGGGGGGGGGGGGGGGGGGGGGGGGGGGGGGGGGGTTGACAGGGGGGGGGGGGGGGGGGGGGGGGGGGGGGGGGGGGGGGGGGGGGGGGGGGGGGGGGGGGGGGGGGGGGGGGGGGGGGGGTGGGGGGGGGGGGGTGGGGTGGGGGGGGGGGGGGGGGGGGGTGGGGGGGGGGGGGGGGGGGGGGGGGGGGGGGGGGGGGGGGGGGGGGGGGGGGGGGGGGGGGTGGGGGGGGGGGGGGGGGGGGGGGGGGGGGGGGGGGGGGGGGGGGGGGGGGGGGGGGGGGGGGGGGGGGGGGGGGGGGGGGGGGGGGGGGGGGGGGGGGGGGGGTATATTCTGGGGGGGGGGGGAACCGATGCAGAGGGTGTCTGGGGTGGGGGGGGGGGGGGGGGGGGGGGGGGTGGGGTTGGGGGGGGGGGTCGGGGGGGGGGGGGGGGGGGGGGGGGGGGGGGGGGGGGGGGGGGGGGGGGGGGGGGGGAAGGGGGGGGGGGGGGGGGGGGGGGGGGGGGGGGGGGGGGGGGGGGGGGGGGGGGGGGGGGGGGGGGGGGGGGGGGGGGGGGGTGGGGGGGGGGGGGGGGGGGGGGGGGGGGGGGGGGGGGGGGGGGGGGGGGGGGGGGGGGGGGGTGGGGGGTCTGTAGGCCGACATCATTCGAAAAGATTACCTGATATCTGACTGGTCATTAAGAAGACGAAATAGATCTTTAGGACGACTTCACAGACACTCTGAAAGGGCTGTTAAATTATCGATTTTCAGACTCTGTCCACTGACACCTACCTCGTTCATCGTTTATTTTGTTTTTGCTGCGTTTTTCCCATTTCTTTCTTTTCTTTCTTGCTCTTTAGGGGGTACAGGTGAAAAGTAGGCCTATGATTGTGGAAGTGATGACGTCCACCATCTATGGTCGATAGCCGCCCGTGTTAGCAGGATTTACATAGAAGGATTTTACGGCCAACGTCACGTCATAACTGCTGAGCAGATCAGCATAATGTTACGGGGACGTGATGTTTGTGATTAAACTCAGGTCAGTCACGAGTTTCATGATCGTTAAAACACTCCAAAGGAGAGTAAGCTTAACTAGCGTTAGACTTTCTTTCGTTCTTTCTGCATACGCAGGCTGACAGGCATAGGCTTATTCCTGCGGACACTCCCAGTATAGACAGGCAAGTATCAATCCCATCTACCCAACAAAGGGAGTGGAGTGTTGTGTGTATGACCGTTTTTTACTCCACCATTAAGGCAGCCATACTCCATCTTCGGGGAAGCTGCATGCTATGTGTAAGGTGTCATCCATTCCAACCGCCAAACTGGCTTTGTCTTCCGAAAGTTTATGGTGGGATTTTACATGTGTGCAAGATGTTATGCGTGCGTTCACACATGGAACCTCGGTTTTTAGTCTCATTCGAAGGACTGCATGAGAAATGGAGTCAGGACCAATGTTAACCCCGAGGGAAAAATACCCCTATACCGAAACGGCCCGGCGGAGATTTGAACCCGCAACCCCAGGATCACCCAGGTTAGGAATCCGGCGCTCTTCCACTGGGCTATTCCGACCGCCACTAGCGTTAGACAATCGCCATTAAAACATCTATTCTCAGCACCTTTGAGCCGACGATTGGCCGAAGCATGTATAGTTAGGGCTTTCCTTCAGATGACATTTGTGACAGGACGATTTAGTTGAATGTGAACTTATGCAGACTGTGCTTTCCAGTTTGCTCAGTACATTCTGTGTGTGTGTCTTATGCACACTGTGCCTTTTCAGCCTGCTGAGTGCATGTTGTGAGTGTGTTGACATGGACAACATTGGCCCCGTGTCTGACAAAATAGGATGGAATTTTGAGAAAGTGTGTGTGTGTGTGTGTGTGTGGGGGGGGGGGGGGGGGGGGGGGGGGGGGGGGGGGGGGGGGATACTATGACGGGGTAGGGGGATATGACCCAAATTATTACATGTGGATTACATTTACCCCTCCTCCTCTCTCTCTCTCTCTCTGTCTCTCTCTGTCTCTCTGTCTCTCTCTCTCTCTCTCTCTCTCTCTCTCTCTCTCTCTCTCTCTCTCTCTCTCTCTCTCTCCAGAAGGGGATGGGAGATGGGAAGAGAAACGTCATGAGTGAGGCTGTAGATTGGGCGATGACAGGTTCAAGTGCTCTCTCTCTCTCTCTCTCTCTCTCTCTCTCTCTCACACACACACACACACACACACACACACACACACACACACACACACAGTGTGTGTGTGTGTGTGTGTGTGTGTGTGTGTGTGTGTGTGTGTGTGTGTGTGTGCATACAAGAGTTTTATGCACGTTCCCTGTAGGACTTGGGTTGCGGTAGACACACTGACAGAAACAGAAGGTTGGAAGCAGGGTGGAGGGGAAGCAGAGAGGTGGGCGGAAATGCTGGTAAGCCGTAACACCATAGTGGGTTGTGCTGTATCATTTCCTCATCACAACAGACTTCTCCATCAGAGTGGACTCCTATTATTGGGAAGAGCATGTCGGCACAGCACATTTCCACCAATTGTTCCTACTTTTTCTTCGGTTCTTATATGTAGGGGCTTATGTTATCTGTAGGCATACAATATTTACCTACCAACCAAAAAAATAATTAAAAAAAGGAAAAAAAGCCACTGGACACTGGTCTTATGGCCAGATCACTCGATCCTTTTAAGTTGCCAAGGATTCATTTTTCCATGTACGCTGTAAAATGCTTGCATGTAATGGGAACTAAGGTTTGTTGTTTGATCCAGAAGATTTAGCACCCAAAACACCTCATACAGATAGGTCCAGAAGACAGGGGAATGAAACAACAAGCAACAACATAAAGTCTAGCAGACCACCCCGACCCACTGGAATCTGTTAGCTGGAATTATTCCCCTTTGTTATCGTGCGTTACCTACTACAGGTTACTGTTCGTTTTTGGTATACCAGTCGGTTATGCAGACACCACAAGAACAAAAGCTAACGCGGAATGGTGGGGAAGAGACGGGGGGCTGGGAAGATGAGGGAAGGAAAGGGACATGGTGGGGACAGGAAGGAGGAGGAGAGGGTGTTGGGAGAACGGAACGGGGTAGAGAAGGAGGAGGAGAGAGAGAGAGAGAGAGAGAGGTGGGGTGGGACGGGGGGGGGGGTGGGGGGGCAATAATGACCTGGAAGAGGACTGTTGAAAATAGTGAAGGCAAACATACTTTTACACTCGTTCGCGGTCAGGACTGACGTTGACACAGGACGTACAGATCGTTTGTATTTGGCTTGGTCGGACAGCTTACGGTTGATCGATCACTGCTCTTTTCTCCAGTGACGCTGAGGTGTGGAGAGGGTGAATGAAAGTCCCAGATACTGTTAGCCCTGTCTATGTTGGAGGACAATATGTCAAGGGCTGATCGACTTTGCCAGAAGTCCCAGTTTTGTCGATATGTTTTGGTGTCTCTGTTTTAAATAATGGATCTGTTTTGTTTTTTTCTTTGTGTCTTTCCTTCATTCTTTGTGTGTATCTTTGTCATCTAGAGCCTATCAATATTAACAACATATATTGTTGAATTTTTTTCAAAGTAGTGGATCCGTTTGCTGTCTTTGTTTGTGTCTGTCCCTCTTTCTTGGTGTCTGACGTTTTTTTGTGTGTTTTTCTGTCTTTGTTTATTTGTTTGTTTCTATGTTTCTTTTTTTGTATCTCTCTTTGAGTCTGTTTTGATTGCATGCACGCATGCACGTGTGTGTGAGTAGTCATCGCCGTTGGTTCCTACTTTTCTTCTTCTGTTCTTTCTTTTCGTTGTTTTTCTCCATCTCTCTCTCTCTCTCTCTCTCTCTCTCTCTCTCTCTCGCTCGCTCGCTCGCTCTCTCTCCAGAAGGGTATGGAGATGAGGGAGGCTATAATTGAGGCAAAGACAGATTCAAATGATGTGTGTGTGTGTGTGTGTGTGTGTGTGTGCGCGCGCGCGCGCGCGTGCGTGCGTGCGTGCATGTGTGTGTGTGTGTGTGTGTGTGTGTGTGTGTGTGTGTGTGTGTTCCCACCGCACCCCATCCCCCAGGAAGAAAATTTGGGGGGTTAAAAAAGTCTCACACGCTTCTTATGCAAAATACGCTAACAATATCAGTTTTTCTCATCAAAAGTCATCACTTGTCATTCCGTGAAGTCAGATATGTTCTCTCTCTAATTCTCATCAAAAGTCATCACTTGTCATTCCGTGAAGTCAGATATGTTCTCTCTCTCTCTCTCTCTCTCTCTCTCTGTGTGTGTGTGTGTGTGTGTGTGTGTGTGTGTGTGTGTGTGTGTACGCACATGTGTGCACAAGCGTTTGTTTCGGGTTCCCTGTAGGACTTGGGTTGCGGTAGACACATTGAAAGACACAGAAAGTTGGAAGCAGGGTGGAGGGGAAGCAGGAAGTGGGCAAAAATGTTGGTAAGCTGTAACACCAATAGTGGGTTGTGCTGATCATTTCCTCATCACAACAAACTTCTCCATCAGAGTGAAGTCGTCTCCTGTTCGTGGGGAGAGCGTGTCGGCATAGCACATTTCCACCCAATGTTCCCGCTTTTCTTTTTCTTCTGTTCACATACGTATATTGGTCTACGTTATCTGTTGACATTCTTTACTTACCTACCATCTAAGAAGAAATGATAAATATAAATAAAGAGGAAAAAAAAAAAAAAAACCACTGGTCTCTAATTTTCGAAAGAATCTTATTGCCAGACCACTCAGTCCTTTGAAGTTGCCGAAGTTTCGAATTTTTACATACGCCATAAAATGCTTGCATGTAATGAAAACCATGGTTCGCTGATTGATCCAGGAGATTTAGCACCCAAAACACCTCGTACAGACAGGTCCAGAAGAAAGGGGAATAAAACACTAAACAGCAACACACAACGGCAAGCAGACTACCCCGACCCATTGAAATCAACAACCTGGGATTGTTCCCCTTTGTTATCGGCGAGTGCGTCACGTACCACGGATTACCGTTCTTTTTGTAGAAAAACAGTAAACTATGTAGGTAGCCTACCACAAGAACAAATACGAAAGGTGAGGAGGAGGGGGGGGAGGGGAGGGGAAGGCGAGGAAAGAAAGGGAACGGAGTAGGGACAGGGGAGAAAGAGGGTGTGTGTGGAGGAGGGGGAGAAAAGGGAGAGGTGGGGGGGAGCGGGGTGGGTGGGATGGATAATGACTTGGGAGAGGCGTGTTGAAAAAATAGTGAAGGCAAACACACTTGGAACACTCGTTCGCGGCCAGGACGGATGTTGACACAGGACGAATAGATTGTTTGTATTTGGAGAGAGAGAGAGAGAGAGAGAGAGAGAGAGAGAGAGAGAGAGAGAGAGAGAGCACGCGCTCATTTGTGAACTAGCGTGCGAGGACGGACGTTCACACAGGACAAATAGATTGTTTGTATTTGGCTTGGTCGGACAGATTGTTTGTATTTGGCTTGGTCG
>JADBJO010000083.1:1060000-1097500 GCA_016801955.1 Conus betulinus | reverse complement strand
TATATGTTCAGGAGGTACAGGGATTCAACAGGGACAGGGCTATATAGGTCGAGGAAGGACCAGGAATTCAGCAGGGACGGGTTGTAAGTGAAGGAAGGTTTAGGGATTCAACAGGGACAGGCTTCGGAAGAAGAGGGCACTAGCATTCATCAGGGACAGGCAACAAGGAAGAAGGGTGCAGACATTCATCAGGGATTGGCCCGGGAAAGGAGAGTACAGAAACTTCCTTGACTCCAGAGTTGGGCTTTTAAGTTTATGTTACTACCGGTAATCTTGACAATGCTGCTGGTCTGTTTATCAACAATGCAATTTTGCTCGAAAGAAATGCATCTAAAGTTTTATGTTAAGCTTCAAAACATCAGTTCGTGCGAATGTCGAATCTGACTTCAAATGGGTATCTTAAAACATTAATGTCTGACACGTGTGTGTGTGTGTGTGTGTGTGTGTGTGTGTGTGTGTGTGTGTGTGTGTGTGTGTGTGTGTGTAGTGTAGCGTAGCGTAGTGTGTGTGTGTGTGTGTGTGTGTGTGTGTGTGTGTGTGTGTGTAGTGTAGTGTAGTGTATGTGTAGTGTAGTGTGTGTGTGCGTGTGTGTGTGTGTGATACGGTGTGTGTGTGATTTGTGTGTGCGCGCGCACGCCCGAGCTCTCATGCTTTAGTTTATCATTTGCCATTCATTTAAAAAAAAAACAGTGATCGAGGATCAGTTTGACTCTGAAGTCTTGTACTGTTGTTCCAGCAAGATCGTGACAACAGTGGCGAGTTTGTTCTCCTCCACCTTCACTCTGCTGTGGCCCCCGCTTCTTCGGCACCCAGCCTCTGCAGTCTGCCCCCATCTTTGAGGGCAGCGTCCTGCTGTACCCCTCCGACAATAGCCTCAGGGACTACCTCAGAGACAGGCTGATTGTAAGGAGAGGCAGGAGAGAGAGAGAGAGAGAGAGAGAGAGAGAGAGAGACAGACAGACAGACAGACAGACAGACAGACAGACAGAGACAGAGACAAACAGAAAGGGAGGACTCATAATGGGCTGAGATAGCTGAATATCTACACGGCCAGACAGCAAGCTCTGACAGTTGAGACTGTCGTTGATGAGCGCCCGAAGTTTGTCATGGAGTGGATGTGTCCTGTGGTTTTTCATCTCCTCTCATTCTATGGGTTTTTCCCTAAAGCATGATCTTTAATGACTGAACTGAGGCAATCTTTTCTTTTTTTTTCCCAAAAGGCGTAGTTTTTCTTTGTTTGACATAGCACCAAGTATGGTACCGACATAGTATCCTATACCTACCCTATAGGATCTTTGACAACCTGTATAACATCTGTTCATATTTGCCATGTAGGTCATGCCAGTAACCTGCACATCTGTTAACACTCCCTTTGTAGGTCATGTCAACAAGTTGAATAACATCTGTTCAGACACTGCGGTTCAACAACCTGTACAACATCTCTTTATATATCGGGTCATATCATTAATGTGTACAACACCTGTAGAGACTTATCTTACAGGTCATAGTAACATCGACTGATACTTTCCTTCCAGGCTATGTTATTCACAACCAGATCTAAATCTGTTTGTACACTACAGGTCAACAACCTGTACAACAACTGTTTACATTTTATGTCATGTTAAAATGTATAACACCTGTATATACTTATCTCACAGGCCATAGCAACAATTTGTATACCACCCGTTTATACGTATGTACCAGGTCATATCAACAACCAATACAACACCTGTTTACATCCAGGTCATATTAAAGTGTACAACACCTGTATAAAGTTATCTTACAGGTCATATCAACAACCTGTAGCAGTAGCAATTTGTATTAAACGGTACCAGCCAGTCATATCAACAACCTGTACAACACCTGTTTATACGTATCTACCAGGTCATAGTACACAACAACCTGTTTATACGTATCTACCAGGTCATATCAACAACCTGTACAACACCTGTTTCTGGAAGCTGATTCAAGAGAGAGGACTGCCACAATCCCAAGCACAGGATCGACTCAAGGTTTTTCTCACTAATTTTGTGATTTGTTCGTGTGTGTGTGTGTGTGTGTGTGTGTGTGTGTGTGTGTGTGTGTGTGAGCGTACATGTTATGTACCTGCATAGAGAGTGTATTTATGTGCATACTAAGTAACATTGTCAGGGAGATAGGGAAGGGGAGAGAGTATGTGCACTGGAATTAGAATTTCAGTCTTGAACCGTTATTTCTTTATTAGAGATACACATTTTTTTTTTTTTTTTTTATCGATTAATGTTTGGGAAGCAAAGTCCATCTGCAAGTTTGTCATCCTCTGCAGAAATTTTCACATGATTTTGTGTTACATGAATATTCATACATTTTTTTTTTTTAAACATCAATATCAAGACTTCATTTCGGAACCCTTGTCCTTGTAAATGTTATGGATATTCATCTTGAAGTAGAAGTGAGGTTTTATCAGACTAGTTACAATTTTTGAAAGTGGCTTCATTTGAAAATTAAACTGAATTTGAAACACATGGCAAAATTAAAGATGATACTCAATTTCAAACGGAAGGGAAGTACATATACTGTGTTTTTTTTTCGTTTGCAATGTGTAGAATTTATTTAGAGCAAAATGCTGCCACAAGTCTGTTTCATTTAAAAAATATTCATAAACAAAACTGTCCTTGAAGAATCATTATTCCTTTAAAGTGTACTGAAAAATGATTAAAAAAAAAAGATTTCTGGTCAAATACAACAAATTTTACTGAAAGAAAAAATTCTGAGCAAATACCAAAAGTTATACTTAAAAATTTTGAGATTGTGCATCACATCTATGTTTGTTTTCTGTGAGGCAGTCACAAAATAGTTTCATAAATATTTTTCTGTGTACATTTTGTGGAGTATACTGTTCTTGAAATGTGTATTCATCATGTTCAAATTGGTGACATGAATGCAATACATGGTCATTTTACTGGGTTTTTTTTTTATTTTTAAATATGTTACCATGCAAGTTGTACTAGTCAAGATGTGTCTGTCACAGGGTACTCTATCCAGTGATAAGAATGAGCTGCTGTTTTCGGAATTCAAGGTCAACTATAATACTCTTCCAGAGTTGTATCGAAAGGGCACGATACTCATCCGACATCAGGTGAGACAATACCAACAAGTGATGTGCACTTTCCAACTATGGCAATAACTTACTACTCACATAATGTGTTTGCATATTTTAAGTTTCTTTTTGAAGAGAATTTTTTTTTTTTTTTTGTATGGATTCACCATTATCACGAATCACTTCAATGTGTGTGTGTGTGTGTGTGTGTGTGTGTGTGCATGGGTATGTGGGTGCACATATTCATTCAAGTCTTGATAATCAAAGCCCAGCCAACCACAGAGCCCTTCTAGGGCTGTCAAAGTCACACAAGAAAAAAGTCGCATCACAAAACCAAGTCAGACCATTGAAAAACCACCATATCCTTAAGATGATACAATGTGTGTGTGTGTGTGTGTGTGTGTGTGTGTGTGCGTGCATTTGTATACATCTTCTTCTTCTTCTTTTCTTTCTTTATACCTTTTATCTCAGAAAAGTAACCCATGTGTTGTTGTGTTTCTGCATCATGCCCTTGTTGACCTTTTTATCAAATCTTCTCTCAGATTAAAAAAAGTGAAATCAAAGGTGATTAACTAGAGGTAACAAGAAATACATCAACCAAAAGCCATACGGGCAGACAGAGCCTGCAGAATGGACAACTACTGTCCCCCCTTGGATGGTGTGTAGAATGAACACTACCTTGTCCTCAAATTAAACACAAAAGAGACACTGGCATGCAACAAGTTGTGACCAGAAAAAGTGTTAAAGATTTCCCAGAACAAAGACAGAAAAACGGTCCAGCAAGGCAGAAACCCGTTGACAGTAATGAAAGATAAAAGAACAAAAAAAAAAAAAAAAAGAAAGTCAAAGAGAGTGTCATGAAAGATGAGGTCACTAGCACAGAACATCCAGAAAAAAAGGGATTTATTTGCACTGTAAGAGCCCTCGGCATCCTTTGAAGGTCGATTAGGTGCACCGAGAGGGAGGTCTAGGATGCATGCCATATAAACCAGATGAGGATGTCGACTTTGTTCTGTCTGACAGGAAAGGGAGGTTCCAGTCACCCCGTCAGGGCGTGGAGTGACCCTGGTAGAGAACCACATCCCTGCAAAGGCCAGCCCCTCCATTCAGGTCCTCCACACAGACCTCATTGGCAAACAGTTCTGGGAGCAGCATTCCACTTTACTGAGGCCCAGGAAATGACCACTTCACAGGACATCGTTGCCTTTCTTGTCGTGTGCTGTCAGGGAGTGGAGGGAGAGAGGTGGGGGAGCAACCGTGTGAATCTTTCAGTTACATTGTGTGTGTGCACGCACACGCGTGTATGGGAGTGAGCATACGCCTGCGCACATGTTGAGAGAACAAAAGAGAGAGAGAGAACTCATGATAAAAACCATTTCATGCAAAACCTGTCTTGAGAGACTGAGAGAGAGAGAGAGAGAGAGAGAGAGAGAGAGAGAGTTGATGTCAATCAATACTTCAATGCAATAAACATAAAAGATGGCATAATTTTGAAAGATGGCCCTTGCGTTAAGCGAATTGCTTGATGGGTATTTTTTTCATTCAGTTGTTGTCAGTATCGTCTGAACTACATATGACAGTGTTTTAAAGCCAACCAACGCAAACCCATTTACTTTTATTGGTATTTTCTGCATTGATTACTGCTTATTTTTTTTTTACGATGCTGCTATGTTTTTACAGTGAACTACATGCAACACATATTGCTTGATTGGCATTTTCTATGAAGAACTACATGTGAGTGTTGCTCAACCGGTATTCTTTATTGTAAACTAAATGTGACAGTGTTGCTCAATATTTCTCTTCTTTTCTTTTTAAGAGTAAACTGCATGTGGCAGTAGGTATATTTTTACAGTAAACTGCATGTGACAGTAGGTATATTTTTACAGTAAACTGCATGTGACAGTAGGTATATTTTTACAGTAAACTGCATTTGACAGGAGGTATATTTTTACAGTAAAGTGCATGCAGAAATGTGTGACGAGTCACCCATCCTCATCACAACTCCTGTAAATTGGATGTGTTGTGCTTTATAAAACGATTACCGGTTACGGGTTTGTTCTTCTTTCTGAAACACATTGACTGAAAACTGGACAACATTTGATCTCCAGGAAGAGAAAACAACACAGGGGCTTGGCTAGTTGTAATACATGTCCAAAAGAGGATGAAAAGTGCCATCACCTACACCTTTCCTTTCCAGGTATCTCTTTATGGCTGGGCCCTACAATCCTTTGAGTACCGTACTATGTACCATATTACTGCCTGAAGCAGAGGAAAACACATCTATAGGACTGACCACTTGTAAACACACATTAAGAAACTATCAAAGCCAATTTCTTTTGGACAAAGTAAGCTCTGAGAGAATAACTTTTGGCTAGTCCTACTGAACTTTGAGGATTATAATAAACGCAACTTTTCGCTTTGTGCTTTTGACCAGAAGTAGCACATGCGTATCTGCTGAGAGTGCAGGGCTATGTTTCTATCTTTTCAGTCTTCTTTCAATCACCAACATTTGTTGCATTGATATGTTCATCACCCTACAATTCTACAGGATTCCAAACTGACAATGTACAGGAGCTACCATGTGATGTGGATCTGCAGATTTATCAGACACTGTTTACTCCTCAGTCCTGCAGGCATGTTGAAGGAGGTTCTCGACTCTGAACAGCACATTTTATTCTGGCTGGGAGTGAAGCTGGAGATATTGACAAGTGTTGTGTACAGTATAACCCAATTCAATTTCTATTCATGTTGTTTATAACCTACCTGGCCACTAGGGGGATACATCAGAACAGATTGTGTAATCTGGTAAAAAATATGAAAAAAAAAAGTTGTGAATAACATTCCCTATAGATGCCATCCCTCTTATGGTGTGACACTGACAGATACGACAAAACTGAGATCCAATACATTTTACTGTACAGACCACACACACACACACACACACTGGAAAGAAAAAATAGACTGACACACATACACTGCTATTTAGTACACTAGATCACTGTATTTCAGTGCATTAAAATTTACTGCATTACAATACACTCCTTTTCACATTCACACCAATAAGCCAACATGCACATTGACCACACCTTGTTCGGATCATCATGTTTATTTTCCCATTAGCAACAGAACTCTCTCATACTGTATGTTCAGATACCACATTTGCTGTAAGAAATATTATAAATTATGGTTCAGTATACATGGACCGTTTGTGGACTACACAAGTATGGCAATAAAAATGTAAAATGAACAGGCAATCAGTTATTAACTGTGCTTTAAGCTGTGTGGGTCTGTACAGAAAAATGACAGCGAACAAGCATGTGACCTTCCATCCTTGTGACAATCCTGTATGAAACGGTGTGAATGCATAATAAACCAAAATGTTTGCTGGCTTGAAGGCAACAATGTTCAATAAAGTTGAAAATAACTGTCAAGGAGTTTTGCTTGGAAAACAGACTGAACCGTAAAAAGATAATTCTTCTTTTCCCTGAATTTCTTGTCACATAACTATATAAAAGTAAATGCGCAGAGTATGACGGCTAAGTCAGTCTTAGTAACTAAGCTGTGCATCATGCCTGTTTGTTTCCTGTAAAATCAGATCTAGTAATATTGTTATTACTGTCAACACAGCTCAGCACACTGATTGTCTTCTTGCATATTGGTCCTTGCACAGAACAGACATTAAGCTGCTTACACATGAACAGTGCTTTTTTGCTTTAAAAGTTAGAACTATCTCTGTCCAATCAACACTTGTTCACATTGTCTGACACCATCAATACATTGCTCATATGCTTTAGTCCAAGCACTATTTGTACAACACAGATGTAAAATTTGAAGGAGTCACAAGAAAAAAAAAACCAGTGATAAGAAAGCTGCTTCTGAAGAGGTAATAAATGAATCAGAAATGAATGACAACACATAGGTTCTGTCTTCACCCCCCCCCCCCCCCAAAAAAAAAACCGCAGATGGGCTATATATGATCAGTAAGCAATATGACTGAGGACCAAGAAGCAGTGTGAAACTAGGATTGCTACACAGTGAATTTGGTACCCCAATAATCAGACATGCCTCATGAATGGACGAAATTCTTTTTTTGCATGTGTGCATACTCTAAATTAGGATGTGCAAAAGTGCTTTGTAGTTTTTAAAAAAAAATGATAGTAACCCACCA
Source organism: Conus betulinus (assembly GCA_016801955.1). Lineage (NCBI taxonomy): Eukaryota > Metazoa > Mollusca > Gastropoda > Neogastropoda > Conidae > Conus > Conus betulinus. Next base: position 1,090,253 of record JADBJO010000083.1, on the reverse strand, counting down.
AAACCAGCATACTTGGGCTTTGTCTAATTTCACAGCATGACTTAAGTCTTTCTAAATGAATGACACAACATTTTTTGTTGAATACTGCAATAAAAGCAATGGATACCGTGTGGACTACAGAAATTGGGGAGGCAGGAAGGAGTGGGGCATGGGAAAGTGCACACTGCCTTGGAACCCACAAATCATGGAAAGCAACTGAACTTAGCTGATAAAGACAAAGTCAAAAGGCAAGACCAAAGTCACTGCCACTAATAGATAAAATGTCGTAGTAGAATAAAAGAGACTGATTTGTTACCAATGATTCTGCCATCATGGGCAAAAAACTAGATTCTAATCCGCTCATCTATCTGTATTTTGGGCAAGTTAAAAACCAAGGCATCCTCCACAGAACAGCACTGAGAAGTGGCAGACCTGACAGTAGGTCCTCAAGAAGCACATGCTTGACAACTGCCATCTTTGCACACACCACACACGGACAGGAAACTACCATCTCTTTTCACACAGTATGCACGTACGTCATGCATGAAGATGATATGATTATCAGTATAACATATGAATTAGACATGCTGTTTCTTTTTCTGGCACATACTTTTCATCAAAACCATCAAACATGAGGATATTACATTCCCATCATACTACTGTTTTCATCAAAGCCATCCAACATAAGAATATTACATACCCATCACACTGGTGTTCCACATCATGTACATAAGAGGATTCAAGACTTTTGTTGGGTAACATTCAAAAAGCAGTTAGGAAGCGACTAGAGCTCAAAAGAATTTTATTCAAAGGGAGCATGGCCTAGCTGAAGTAGTTATTAATTCTAGACCAGCCTTTACAGCCAAATCTGAAAAAAAAAATCTCCAAGATGACAATCTGGCCAAGCACTGAGTCACATCAAGTAGAAAATCACACTAGTTGCTGTCAATTCAAGCACAAAGGCCATGTGCCTGCGGACTCTGACAGCCCAGTTCAAACACTGTCCTTCAACATGCACAATCACAATGAGAGAACTGGAAAAGCAACAAGCTCTACTGACATCCATGCATGTAAATGTACAACCTCATTCAACTCATTTGCCTCTTCAAAAACATTTTGCTTGATTCTTTATCACATTCCGTATATTCAAGTCTATTCTGTTTTTGTCTTTAGAGAAGACACGTACCTCTGCACAATCGAAGTGGACACCATACTGGCACACCAGCACAAACCACATAGACATTAGTGCACCCTTTGCATGAGCTCAACATGCATGCATACTTTGCACTGGCTCTCTGTGCAGGATGTCAGCTTATCTTCACTACTGCTACCCCCCCCTTCCTGCCCAACCCTATGCTACAGCCCACTGGGAACAGCAGTTTACCCTCCAACTACCACCCTCTCTCCCTAGCTCTGCTCCTCGCATACACACTCTCTCTGCTCTTGTTCATTCACTCTCATCATACAAACAGGCTTTCCTCCAGCAATTGGATATATGTATCACTGATCTAGACTGTCCCCCTTATCAAGTTCTGAACAGATCTTTGGTAAGACTGTCATGAGCTTCTGAAGCCTTATGTCCTGCATGTGGAGGTTACTGGCATAAAAAACCCAATAGTATCAAATTAGTGTGCTGCTATGCTGCCCTCCTCCAATTTACTTCACACAACAAAACAGACACTTACATTTTAACCTTAACATTAACAGATGAACAAAGAGATAAAGCTTAATAACAGATCACACATGTAAGTACTGCCATGTTGATGACCAGTCTGGCTGTTGAATTCTTCCCCTGTATCAGTGTCTCCTCATTCAATCCTTTCTTTTTCAAAATGAATAAATCACATCCAAATACAACTGATCAGAGGTCATTATTATCAATTTCATTTCTCTTATCTGGTGCCCAAGTGCTTATCATTGTTGAGACACAGAAAACAGCGTTTTTCTTGGTGGGAAAGTTCAGGTGAAAAGTTTGTGTAACAACTCTTTGCAGACAAAAGTCTACAATTATTCTTTCAGGAATACAAGACGCTCTGATTTTGTTCTTTTTTCATACCAAACTCTATTTCTGTTCTATGTTCTCTAATTATATGGACACTACTCCTTCCTCATTGATCATCTGACACTTTTTAGTTTCACTGACCAATATCTTAAATGTTGCAAATTATCTGGAAAATGATCTGAAGTCTGTGTGATCAAAGCACACGGAAAAAAAGTGTGAAACTAAACAGATGAAAATACTGTCACTCATTTTTACATAAAATTAACATAACTGGACTGAAACTAGTTATGAAAAGACTATCAAAAGAGACAATTTTGCATAAAAATACGAACAAAAAACTTCAGATTAAAGAAAGATAAACAGAAGTACAATAGAGCTGAATACATAGCAAGACAGACAACGGTGTTTATAAAGTCTGTTTTAGACAAAACAATGACTGACAGTATGAATATAAAAAAGCAGCCATTTACTGTTAACATATCACAGCTGATACAACTGAAACAGTGTACTCTCTCCTGCCTGTACACCTGGCTTCGAAGACCACACAATTCTGTACACAACCACAATGACAGTGTCATAACTGACAAATTAACTCTTCAGGCCACTTGCTGGCTGTCTCTTGCCAAGCCTTGAACTCAAGTCTCAGATGACTAGCCCATCATGCAAAGTGCACTATCAATTTAAACAAGGATTCAAGCAAAACCTACATGTGACACACAGCGCAGAGTGTACGAGCAGAGGACACAAGCACCACTCAAACTCTTTTGAATGCTGACAAAATCAGTATGTGCTCCTTAGGCACAAGCTTACAGAGAGATACAACGCAAGATGCAAGGTGTGCCAGAGGAACTGAGTTACACTTGGTACACAGCAAGGTACAGAGCATAATGTTTGATGTGCAAGAGTCATCTATACTCACTTTAAATGGCTAACTTCATGACTGGGTCTCTTACAGTGTGCTCCTCTCAGTTTAACTTGATAAAAACAGCTCTTTCAACGTCCTACTTCTCAAGCCAGCCAAACTTAACTTTCTACCTAGATCATATTGAACTCTACTCTTTTCATAAATTTTCATGAATAAAATGTAAAGCCTGGTGGATAGACCTTCGACAACTCTTCAGAACATTTACAGGAGTAATCATACTACTACACCTTTGTCCTCCTCTGTGTGTGTGTGTATGTGTGTGTGTGCATGCATGCGTGTGTGTGTGTGTTCATGCATGCGTGCGCATGTTCGCACTGCATGTGTGTGTGTGTGTGTATGTGTAAGTGTGTGTGTGTGCCTGCATTTCCTTCTCTCAAAGTAAATTACATAGGCCTTGTTGCAATCAAGTATGGTAAGGACTCAAACTAGAGCAATATGATTACCAAAATATTCCTTCTGCACAGCAATTGCATAGTAAGGGGAGTTTCTACTATCTTAACCAAGCCAAATTCTTGCTAGTCAACACCATATACTAGCAGATTTTAAAACAGAAGATGCCTTTACAGTGCATGTGGGGTGGTTCAAGACATTCAAAGACTGTGTTATGTATTAGATACAAAGAAGGAAATGTCCTTGGAAGAATCAGCCATAGTACATGGACAGTCCCTGCATTACACGTTAACGAAAGGTTCTTCCAGCAGACAGCACACCCTCTTCCAAATGTGTTAAGAGAGGCACTGAGCATTGGAACACTGCCCATGTGACAATGGCCCCAATGTCACGTTCTAAGGAACAGAATCCTGTGCTACAAGGTTGAAGAACCTCAAGTCTTCTCATCCATGTTTGGCTATGAAGGTTGACAGAACAGAATCCTGTACTACAGGGTAGAACCCAAAGTCTTCTCATCCATGTTTGGCTATGAAGGTTGACAGAACAGAATCCTGTACTACAGGGTAGAACCCAAAGTCTTCTCACCCATGTTTGGGCTATGAAGGTTGACAGAACAGAATCCTGTACTACAGGGTAGAACCCAAAGTCTTCTCACCATGTTTGGCTATGAAGGTTGACAGAACAGAATCCTGTACTACAGGGTAGAACCCAAAGTCTTCTCACCCATGTTTGGCTATGAAGGTTGACAGAACAGAATCCTGTACTACAGGGTAGAACCCAAAGTCTTCTCATCCATGTTTGGCTATGAAGGTTGACAGAACAGAATCCTGTACTACAGGGTAGAAACCCAAAGTCTTCTCACCCATGTTTGGCAATGAAGGTTGACAGAGCAGAATCCTGTGCTACAGGGTAGAAGAACCCAAAGTCTTCTCACCATGTTTGGCAATGAAGGTTGACAGAACAGAATCCTGTACTACAGGGTAGAACCCAAAGTCTCTCTCACCATGTTTGGCTATGAAGGTTGATTGAACAGAATCCTGTGCTACAGGGTAGAAAGAACCTGAAGTCTTCTCACCCATGTTTGGCTATGAAGGTTGATTGAACAGAATCCTGTGCTACAGGGTAGAAGAACCCAAAGTCTTCTCACCCATGTTTGGCTATGAAGGTTGATAGAACAGAATCCTGTGCTACAGGCTAGAAGAAAGGGAAGTCTTCTCACTTACGTTTGGCTATGAAGGTTGACAGAATAGAATCCTGTGCTACAGGGTAAAAGTCAAAGTCCTCTCACCCATGTTTGGCTATGAAGGTTCACAGAACAGAATCCTGTGCTACGGGGTGCCAAGAACCCAAGTCTTCTCATCCATGTTGGCTATGAAAGTTGACATGCGACCATTTCATCAAAGGAGGTTTACATGTGTGTGAAGGGAAATGTTTACCAACTTTGCCATTTAAGGACACAAAAAAATCAGACCAGAAAACCTTACTGTAATATATATGGTAGCCTTTTTTCAGGCACATGAGATGTGTTCCCCAGGAGTGCCACAGACGGAATCATCTGTGATGCAAACATGCTGGGGTGTTCTTCATTTAACCACTTTGTTCAAAACGTGGATTCATCTGCACTGTCACTTCCATATCTACATATATGTTACAGCACAAGTCTTGCTGCTAAATATGACAGACAGCATGCAGTCTGGCAAGAGCAAGTCTAGAGACTAGCATCTGTGATGCCAACCAGCTACTACTTCTAAAAACTATGAAACCACAGAATCAAAGTAGTTTCTCTTTTTGATTTAACATCAAATCTATTATACCGAGAGGAAAAAAACAGTATCCAATCTGTGAGCCTGAGTTCTTGTTTTTTTTTTTTTTTTCCTTCACAAAACAGCAAACACAAATTCAAACAGGAACATCTGCTTAGTTAACATGTGCAAAGGTGTGTAAAAACATGAAAGATGACATACACATGGCAAGTAAATCAGGCCTGATACAAAACCATTTTGCTTATAAACATCAAATAACACCCCCCCCCCCCAAAAAAAAAAAACACACACACACAAAAAACAACACACAATCTGTGTGCTTGCTTGTCTGTTGAAAGCTGGGTTCATGTCCCCCTTCTATCAATACCCTGAGTGGTAGTCTGGGTGCTAGCCTTTCAGATCAGATAGCAAAATGAGGTTCAGTGTACAGCAAACACAAATCATAAAGTTACCCACTGCACCAGACCTGTAACTGTCGAAATGTCACTGGTAAGCAAGAAACGCACACAAGAACTGGATGCTGCTGCGCCGTGGTGACATGCTTTCTCCAGAGACACAAACCTAGCTTTCACATTTGTGACCTAAAATTAAACTATGTTTGACCCATTATCACTAGTAAGTCTATTGTAATGCCATGACACACACATTATATAGCACATATGAGTGTGTATGTCAGGAAGCAACATGTATCTCTGTGTGAGAAAGAGCACGCCTCCATACTTGCATGAGTACAATGCGTCTGATTTTTCCCCAAATGGGTGATGCTAATTCCTTTTTACACATGCATGTCTTTCATACGATGAGGCTGCAGCAAATGAATATGCATCCAAACAAAACATAACATATGATGCTTTCCTCGTCGTCTTTAGTTCGTGAACATTCAGCTGTTCAGTTTACAGAGCCAGCACACCCATGTACCTACACACATACACAGAGCACGACACACTCACGGAATCAGAGTGATGAACATACAAATAAGGCTTCTTCATCAAGCCAAGAATCTCAGATAGGTGTCTGTTCTTCTGTGCATTTATACGTAGTAGTTTTCATGCTTCCGCAGTATTATAAACAAACAAACAAAAACACAAAGGGAAAAGAAAAGTATCAGCAGTGACGTGAGTAAAGAAGATGAGGGCACACAGTTCTCTCCCTGCAGTGGCGGTCCTTGTCCTGTACGGTGGGGGCTCCACAGGTTGGACCTGCTGTAAGACAGTCGCTGTATCACTGAGCAGACATCACCCCACCATCCAGCCTGTCACTCTCTGGACACTGGTCACTCCATCCATAGTCCTCCCCTCTGGCTTCCCCTCCCTCAGCCCTGAGGGGTGGTGCCATTCTCCAGCCCCCGCAGCTGTTTGAGAGAACTGTGTCCACCAGCTTCTTTTTGTCCCGCTCATTCTTCTTCAGCGAGGCAAACAGATTGTTCTTCTTCTTGTCCGCGTTGTTCAGTCTGCACACACACACACATACACACTTGGAGCACACAAGTTCAAATGAGTCACTGATCATTACTGTCAGTGTCCTAGTGTGTATGGATGTAGGCCTGAGAGACAGAAAGCAGGATGGAGTTTGCTTGAAATCATTCTCTTTATACTCTTAACAAATCTAGAGTCTATCACAAGATGGAAGACGACAGACAAAATGTTTATGGACATAAACATGCAAATGAATTCCCTCCCACCTTAAAAAAAATAACACAGAAGGAGTGACAGGTTTCACAGAAGATAAAGGACAGGAATCGAAAGGCTAAGAGGAGACCGAGTAGCCGAAAAGACTGTACAAAATATAAATACTCTGTCTGTATGCACATGCATAAGTAAATGTTCTTCTCTATTCAATGTCTGTTCATATCAGCATGATATTAGGCAAATGACTGCAGGCACTAATTATACACAGTCCTAAGAATGTGTAAGCCTGTGTATATGCAAAACATGGTCAAAACAAGAGTACTGACTGACCTAATTCACAACAATCCTGAACTGAAGTGAACATCACTGAAATTCGTACACAAGGAAAAACTCTGTCTGTGACTCCAAATGGAATAAAAGGCAATCACAGTCTGGAGCAGTCCTGATGAAATGTATGAAACAGTCCATGACTTACTTTTCCAGGAGGCTGATGGCAGTGTGTCGCTGCACTCTGAGGTAGCGGGCCTGTTGTTTGCCAAAGTCGGCAAGGTACACTGACCAGTCCCAGTTGATGAACAGGTCCATAAGTTGCCGCAAATCACAGAACGCTAACTGCAAGGTGCCATCATTGGAGCCCGGCACAAATTCAGAGGTGGCAAATTCTGTCAACACAGGGACATATTTAGTGCACATTTCTTCATGTACCAGATCTAAATACAGATACTGAAAAGTCATCAAAGCTGCCTTCTCCCATGGACAGTCTTAAGCCTGCGATTTCCCAGCTGTTGCACAGCATTTCAACCTTCGAGTTACTGTTCTGCTGGCTTTGCCCACCACACTCCACTTAACTACCAATCTGCCTTATTCCATCCCTCTCTCTTGGTCCTTCATTTTATATCCATGGGGAGTATTTGGGAAGTTGTGAGTGCTAGTTGTGCCAGTTGAGTTGAGCAATGTTTGCTGAAACTGCCACCATTTTGAATCTGCTTCAACAGCGCAAGGAGGAAGGGGGAAAGCACTGGCCACCCTCAACACACTTCTGAACCACTGGCTATGCCTTGTGGCTGGGGGTGTCAGATAATTCACTAGCTAAAAGCACTGGACCATCAGGGGACTTTGGGTTAGCAAGGTTCACAGCAATATCTAGCTTACACATACTCCTGTATGATGCAACAGACCATTTTCTGCACATGCTATATTGCTCAAACAGGAAGCATCTAGTGCATGAAACACAAGTCTGGTGGTTGCCAAGATGAGGGCAAACAGCTGCTGCAGGACAAACAAATGTAGGTGGTTTCAGCTGACGAAGGAAAGGTCACTGCCAGCCAGCATGTGGTGAAGCACAGAGTGCATGGGTCTGGTTGAAGACTAGAAAAAAGTGGCTATTTCATAGATTTTGCTCTCGTTCTCTCAGGTCATTTTCAACCCTCATACAAACTAGAAATACAGCTGACTCACTTGCTCTCTCATTTCTAAAGAATCCAACAACAAAAAATTTGGGTTCTTTGTAGAAAGGTTCGAAAAATGGAATATACTTGGACAGATAAGAATGAGAAAAATGCCTCTAAAATGGAATCTGGCTGCCTGGATCAGTGGATGTCAGAACAACAGTCATACTGGATATACAAGTGACAACTAAAGAAAACAGCAAAAGTATATACACACGCTTGACAACTACACAAACACAGTTGTCAAACAGGGTTCTGTATTTCTGCTAAATTGGACCACACAGTCGGTCAACATGAACTATGCAAGTAGCTTATGGCACTGTCATGTAGTGACTGCTTGCCATGCCAGTTCCTGTGGATTAATATGACATGAATTACAGCAGCTTTCAGCAAGGACATGTGGTGACCACTAGCCAAGCTGGTTTCAACTGATTGACAAGAACCATGGCCCAAAACACAGGTCCCTGGCTAATGCTGTCTGTGCTGAGAAGAATAAATAAGAAAAGGACCAGAAGCCAGCACTAACGTTCACATTCCATGATGTCCAGGTTGAACTGCTGAAGGGCACCCATGGTCAGCTGACGGATGTCGTTGTCCAGTAAAAAGCCCATCAGGCGTGAAGCAATGTGCTGGCAAGCTGACATGCAGGCCGTTTTGGCCACCTTTTCCTGACACAATCAACACTGCCACATGTCAACACAACACAGCATTTACAGAGATTAACATGCACCATAGTTAGGACCTCATCTGGCATACAGTTTACATCACTGCTAAGTCTTTTTTTTTTTTTTTTTTAACAACAATGAAAACACTTTTTTACTTCCCTCTTTTGAAAAAAAAAAAAAAACACATAAAAAGGTCAATCTTACACAGATCAGAAAAAAAAAAAATCTATTTGTTGTCAAATTCATGTTCACTATTCACTTTCACATCAAGTAAATGTCTTACCTGTGACACTTTGATGGCCTGGCAGAGCTGACTAACTGCCGTTGAATGCTATGGTCTGACATGGTAAAGTATATGACGCCAAACTATTTGTTGTCAAATTCATGTTCACTATTCACTTTCACATCAAGTAAATGTGTTACCTGTGACACAAAACAAATCTGATGCTGCCAGTTTGTTTGAACTGTGAGCATAGGCGTGCATATTTACCCCACCTCACCTTGGCACAACATGAGCTACACCCTAACTTGGAATACGTTGGACTTAAAAAACTAAATCAAATTCATTAACCAATCCTATGCAAATCTCACTTCAGATGTGCTAACACTGTGGAAAGCACGGCACAAACACACTACGAGGAGGAAACTTTGTTTTCGAAATTTGTTTTTCATTTGACCCTGCCTAGAGGGACAGGGTAAGGAGGCAAAATTACTGAGGTAAGCCTTGAGGACTTGTGAGAACAAAACAGTACAAAACATCCCCCCGAAAGGGTTTGAAATACTCAAAGATGTGTTCAGTGACCTACTTATCAGAGCGTTCAGGGTACGAAAGGTTGGTGAGGCTGAACTTATGTGGTTTATACTGATTTTCTCTCTTAAGTTAAACCTATCCTGAAAAGAGGTAATGGCATTCATTTTGTTCCTGTAAGTGCAGAGACAAAAAAACAATGTACAAGTCTGATAACAATACTCTAAGGTTGAGGATCATGAGTGCTGAAAAAACATACATTTAGCTGCTATTAGAACTGTACATAAACCATCTCAAATTTTGCTTTAATCATATCACAGTTTGTTACAGAAGAATCTTGTACTAACATCTAAATGGGATCTATCTATTTTTATTGTCAAAAGAACACACAGAACTTAAAACAAACACTGATTTTTCACATTATGATGACAATTCTTTTCAAGTATCTAAACTTGCTGACATGAATCAACATCTGTGGTTGACAAAACAGAACAGAAAAATGTCACTGAGACAAAATTCTATGCATAATTTTTCATTGCCAATAATTGTGGCAAGTTTTACAATCAACATAAATCCTCTAGATGATCTTTGTGTTAGTTTTTTTTCAGCCTAGATTTAACTGACACAATTACCGATAATACTAAAGCAAAATTTATGTGATAACTTATAAAGCCAGTTTACCTTGAAGCTGATTTTTTTTTTACCACATTTATAATTCATTGTGATTAATGCATGGCTCAATTCATCACTGGGTTAAAAAGAATTGGGGCTCAGTCCAACTGGAATAATAATTGTTTATTATTAGTAATAGTGAGAAAGAATGGATATTTGCCAACTTATATTTCTGTTTTATCCTAGCTTCTACATTTACTGCCAATATGCATGTATAATCCTAAATATGGTACACATATATGATGCTCAATGTGCTTTCAGATAAGGAACAGAGACTGCTAATTGTTTGAAACAAATTCTTACATGTCATTTGTTTTCACTGTCATAGGTATTTCATATCATGTCAGCAAATAAAACAGTAAATATTTTGCTCAACCACAAAGACGAGAGATACAAAAATGTTTTCACCCACAGACTATTAACACTTTTTAAGGCAAGCCATATGAAATCAAATCACGCATGCATGTATGGTAGTAGCTGCATAGTTCTTATATCACATAAATATGTCAAGATTTGCGGTATGAAAAGAAAAATACATACACACAAAATCTTACAAACTATTTGATACATTTGAGTACAAACTTTTGAAAAAACAGTTAATGAGTTATCCTTTAAGAACTAAATTTGTGTCTACAGTCTTATATACCACATACAAACACTCAACAATTTGATTTTGGTTCTCATGCTTGTGAATCAAATTTTGTAACATGTTCTTTTATCTTATGCATTGTAAACCAAATATTGTAACATATTCTTTTATCTTATATTTGATTGCATTTCAAAAGTTGCGAAGTCTTCTGCTAAAGCATTCACATTAACATTAGAGAAAGTTTCTCCAGTTTTGTTACGTTACACAAACTACAAGACCTAGCTTTGCAAAAAGCCACACGCAGATGAAATGATCATTAGGCAGAAACTGGAAGCAGACACCTGTAAGAAACCAACAGCCACAAACAAAAAAAAAAAAACACAAACTAAGGAACGGAAAGTCTCTGGAAGAAATGTCAAATCTGGCATATCTGAAAATATCTGCAATAATCTTAGCCATAAAAAGCACCACACAAGTTGAACTACAACCCCCCACTTCCACTCATAAAGAAATCCAACAAAACTGGACTTTCATACACAATTTCAATGGCAAAACTATCTGAACAGGTTACTTATGTGCCTCTTTTCCCAGGTTCCTGCTATTGCTTCAATGAAGAACAACTTATTGGTTTCATAGGCCTGATTTCCAAGGTCTACCAGACAGGCAGAACTGCCATGCTTCATCAGCAGTAGTCATGCCACTGAGCCAACTGAATCTTTCAATCATAGCCACTGAGACAAGACTTATTCAAATGTCATGCTTTTCACTGCAGGTCTGGAAGGTCATGCTTTGCTCGGCAGTGTCAAACCATTCCTGGGGCCCTGGCTAGGTTCAGAACTCCACACAGGGACCCATCCACTGCCCATGCTACAAGACTGTGGCTACCATGCTGCTGGTGTTGACATGCTAAAGGCATTCCTTCATGGAGTGTCAGGCTAGGTAGGGTTAAAAGGCAGCACAACTCTGATACAAGCCTTACAATGTATCCTGTACAGTCCTTGTGGAACACCTGTCAAAACAAACACACTCAAGCCTGTACAATGGCCCTGTCCACAATGCTGGTAATACAGCCTGCACCAATCCTCACCTGTACTCTTTACCAAGTGCACTCCTAAATGGTGCTTAATTTTAATTAAATGTTTTATCAAAACAAAAGATATTATCCTTTATTTCAAACGGCAACATGACATGTGGTTTAGAGCAGATACAATGAAGATGTAGCAGCCATGAAATAAACAAAGGAAAAAGAAGAAAAATTTAATTGGGGGAAGGGTGGAGGGGGGGGGTGAAGGAAGAAGGAGAAAAAACACTCCTTTGTACACAAAAACCAGCAACACACACATGGGATAAGATACTGTGAAAGGATTGTGGCAGGACAATGAACGGAGCTGTGCAAATATAAATCATCTCAGGAACACTCCATGATGAAACATGGATCCCTTTATCTTTCCATCTTTCATTCTACGTGAAATCGGCTGGCTCTACATATGTTGAAAAGACAATATTTGACACAAGAGTTCAACTTCATGAATGATAAATTTTCCTGAAATAATGTGAGCTTTGGGAGCTGATGTTTAAGGCTGATCATACATAAAATGTAAAGGATAGCGGTCAAGCCTCAAGCTGTCCAGTTTGGCTGCCAGCATGTTGGGCATGCAAAATAATGCTTAGTTGATCTCTTCCACAGACTGCTGAACCAGGCCTCAAAGCCTCACAGCTGGGAGATTGAGAAAATCGATCAACATCACACTGCATTGTGTGAACACATTCCTATCCAAGCCCTTTGCAATCCCCCCACTGCCTTCATGCTTTGCAAGTTCATGAAGGGCTCTTTCTTTGCACAGAGAATAACATAAATGTGTGGAACCCTGTAAGTTTGAATCGGGATTGGCGTTTGGGGGAGAAACTGGTATGTACCTGCTTGAAAACAATCCATTAGATGGTGTGTACTCAAGCTGTTTTCGTCCGTCCAGCCAGAGACAATATTCTGTTCTCATTACAGTCAGCTTATTATGCAGTTGTGTGTGCCCATTCTTTCACTCTCTCTCTGTGCTATTATGCACCTTTGTGAATGGCCCTTCTCTCTCAACTGCTGTCATGCAGCTGCGAGTGTGTCCTTTGACTCTTTCCCTCTTGGCTATAATGCAGCTTTACATGTCCCTTCCTTCTCTCTCTGTCATTATGTTGCTGTGTGTGTCCCTTCACTCTCTGTCTCCCTCTGTCATTATGTTGCTGTGAGTGTCCCTCCATTCTCTGTCTCTCTGTCATTATGCTGTTTTGTGTGTCCCTTCACTCTCTGTCTCCCTCTGTCATTATGTTGCTGTGTGTGTCCCTTCACTCTCTGTCTCCCTCTGTCATTATGTTGCTGTGTGTGTCCCCTTCATTCTCTGTTCTCCCTCTGTCATTATGCTGCTCTGTATGTCCCGTTCACTCTCTGTCTCCCTCTTTCATAATGCAACTTTGTATGTCGCTTCACTCTTTCTCTCTGTCATGCAGCTGTGTGTTCTCCTTCACCCTTCATGCTCTCTCTCTGTGTCATTATGCTGCTGTATGTGTCCACTCTCTGTCATAATGCAGCCATGTGTGTCCCTTTTCTATCTGTCATGCAACTGTGTGTGTCTCTTCACTCACTCTCTCTCTGTCATTATACAGACTTATGTGTCCCTTCATGCCCTCTCTCTCTGTCATTATACAGCTGCATGTGTCCCTTCACTCTGTCTCCTCCTCTATCTTCTTCTGTGTACAAAGACTGAGGTTAAATAAAGAGAGCCATCTACTCGAGCAAAATAGAGCACACTACTTGATTTTTTTTTTTTTTCCCGTTTAAGAACTCACAGACAAACACACAGAAAAAAAACATGCTGGATGGGCAGAAATGAAGAACACAGATCAGTGGTGTACATGGGGTGCAGGTGTGGGGGGCAGGGCAGCCGGGGCCAGGTAAAGCCCCACTGATAAAAAACTTTTCCAGCTGTTTATCTATTCTCTTTACAAACTTCAAAGAATGACCTAAAACCTGACAAAAACACCTGCCACTGTCAAACAAAGCTGATTTTTAATGCTTGTAATAAACATGAGCTTACTTACTGAAATGATGAAAAAAAAAGGGGGGTTGGGGTGGACGGATATGTCATGGGGAAGGGAAACCACCGATATTGGTTGCCATATAAAAGCTTTGTGTTGCACGTCTATCCATCTCTCCAAACTTCTGATTCTGAGAAACAACAATTCATATTCAAGTCCACTCACAGAACTAAAGAATGTATCAGAGCAGAATTAATGTCTTGCAGTCCAATTCTGGGAAATTTAATTCACAATCTGTCTTGTGGAGCAGACAATATTCTGCCCTCTCTGTGTTCTGTCCCCCCCCCCCCCCTTCTCAAGAAAAAAAAAAACAAAAAAAAAAAACGCCCTAAAGGCCCAGCAATGCTCACCACAGAGACCTTCAGACAACTGTTTTATTTCATCTTCAATAAGCTGAGCCTTGCAAAAAAAAAAAAACCATTAAATTTTCTCAACTTTCAACCTGTGAGCACTATAGTTTTTGATATTCCTATCTCCCCAGCTTCATCTTTTTCAATCTCATGAATACATTAAAACCTCTGCATCATTACACACACACACTACACTGATCTAAACAAAAAAAATGGCATAAATCAGGAAAAATAGTCTAACACTGCACTGCATATGCACTGGTCAGAGATAGAGAAAAATGGCAAGGTATACTACTCCCTCCAACCCGTCTAAATTTCAACAGATTTCTGTAAATCTTACTTATTGCCAGAGTCACAAATTTTGGTTGTGAAGAATAAATCCTACCCCCAAATAGGTGAAACTGGACACAATTGCTGACTGTATGATGCTTACAGTCTGATGTGCAGTGGATACTATGACAGAAAATGATGTGCCATCCATAAACCTCTGGCCTTCTGAATCACACTTTCTGCACACCTGTACATGTGACGGGTCTGAAAATACTATTACACACATAGAGGGGGAGGAAGAACAAGCCATTCTCAGGTGAACCAAGTATATGGAAAAGAAGGCTGGTGGGAAAGCTGGGGGTTGCTTGGACATGGGAATCGGTGTTGGGCATTTCAATTACTTGACAGAACTCTGCTGAAATTAATAGGTTCTATTATGTTTCAAAAGTTGAGATGACTGCTGAATCTGAATGCTTTGGTGGTGAAGCTAATGGCTGAGGCAAGTCGACACAGACTGACAGCACAGCAAATAACTTACAGTCCTTAGACCCTGAAAAGAAACCACATGTATTATTCCATGTCAGAAACACAAGATATTATGGAAAAACTACAGGCAAGCATCTTTCAACATGAACATGATTGTTCTACTTACACAAAAAGAGCACAGAAAAACATCCTTCAAGCTTGGAGCAATGAAGCAGTGATCGGCCGCGGGAAGCAACAGATATTTTCAAAGCAGCCCTAGCGTGTAATGACGCAGTGCTTAAATGAAGGCAATTAGTGTCACTGAGTTTATCTTTAACAAGTACGTTGTCCAAAAATGCACCAGTACTGTCGTTCTAAATCACTCCCTTGTTCACTGTCAACACTATACAGCCTGGTTACAATTGCCAAACAGCTTAGGTTTTAATCTCAGTCTCTTGATTTGTCTCTCTATCATTACGATCATGCAAATTAGAACAAACCAATCCTGACAAAGCTTTGTGTAAAGATGGAATATGCCCCAAACCAAACTTGTTACAAGGTGGTGCAGATCCAAACCAGGTCTGGAGGCTATGGGACGGAATCTGAATAATGGAAATGACTGAAGAAAGGACAATTGTTCAACCCTGATGGTCATCTGCTCTTCCAAGCTTGCCTCTAGTTTTTCTGAGTTTTATGAAGGATTGATAATGCACCATCATCCATTTGACATCTAGCTGAGAGTTTCTACAGTCATTCTTCAAGTTCCATAGAAAGAACATTTTGAACATCTGGGGAGATGTTATTTTTTCTCCCCAGCTATCAATATGATCACTGTGATAATAATGACCATTACCTTTGTAGTAGTATGTTCACCAACATCATTTTCTTTCTGGTTTTGTGCAGTGCTGCACCCAAGTCATATGTGACTTACATTTTATGAAGTTTTAAAAAGATTTATAGAACAGTTTGCATCTGTACCTTGCTCAAGTGAATGAAATACAGCCACCTACAAATAACGTAGGGGTGGGGACTAGGAGTTCAAGAGACCTTTGCTGGGAAGTTAATTCAAAATCAATGTTTAATGCGTCTAGTCTTAAAAGCAAGTAATACTTAAAAATCAAGGTGGAATGAACAGAATTGTTGGGACGGAAGATATTCCACACAAGATATATGGACTGGTTGACATTGAAAGCTATGGGGCTGACAAAACCATGATCATCACTGGCAAGAGAAGACTGATTCTGTGTGGCCTGGCATCCATGCACAAGTTCCTAAAACACTAATATAATAAAACTCAGCTGGATGTAATAAATGGCAGTGGACTTGCAATGGTTGGCAGTTCTAATATAATAAAACTCAGCTGAATGTAATAAATGACAGTGGACTTGCAATGGTTGGCAGCTCTGTATGTCTGAACTAATTGTAAATGCACACTGTTTCAGGATGCTGCCTACTGCCCCAAACAGTCAACCTGTAAGCCAAGCTCCACTGCTGGCAAACTGAAAGTACCAGTCTTCAAGGCTGATGTGTACGAGAGATAATGATCAAACAACATATGTACAAAATAGCAATCTAACAACATTTGTACAACAAAACAACAATCCAACAACAATCGCATGTATGTTGTAATTTAGCACTAGTGTTTGCATCTGAAGAGAGTAACTGGACATTTAAAAGAGAGAAAAAGCCGGGAAGAGGAAGTGGGAAGGAGAGAATGGAGTGTGGGAGAAGGATGGGGGCAAGATAGAGTGTGAAAGACAGAGATAGAAAGGGGCAGGGTAAGACGGACACAGACAGAGCAACATACATACTTTGTTACCTGTCCTCACCAGGATCAAAATGAAATAAGACACAGACAGGAAAGGCAAACATCAAGGCTCTTTTTCCCCTCTCTGAGTGATCAAATTTGTCCACAATATCCACTACTCATTTGAACTCACTATTCTTTTTGCTGATGAATGCCTAAATCAGTACTGCCTGATACATTCAAAGAAGTCTTCTGCATGTTTTACTGACTGACCATCTTCACACAGACACTAATTGGTAGTTTGAAAGTTTGGCATGAATATTAATCTTGCCAATTAAGTGAAAAATGATCTGGTCAGAAATGCCCCTCTAAAATCATTCAGCTCCTTGAATATTCATGATAAACTGTTAAGTTGTGTTTCTTGCTTTTTACCTGTGATAAAGCAAAGTAAAACTCTGGTAACTGTCTCTTGATAGTGGCTGTGCTGAAATCAGGTAATTGCGTTCAAAACCATCTATGAGTGGAGGTGCAGTGAAATTCACTCTATTGGTCATCTCTGGAAAGGTTCTGTTTCCACTACTTGGCAAAATTTGCTGCATATGCTGCTAGTACAGAAGTTTAGAACATAAAGAAAAAAAGACACTCTCACTTGGCTTTTCAACAGTGGTCCTTGAAAAGACACTTCATTTTAATATTTTTAAAAAATCTGCAGCACGAGTAGAGTGCTTTCTGGATTACTATAAACAAAACAGAAAAAGCCCCCAAGAAGAAAAACATGGAACTTAAAGCTACAACATTAAAACAAACAAAAGCTACAACATTAAAACAAACACAAAGACACACTGAAAACAACAAATGAACAAGAACCTTGTGTTCATCCATCCAGTGAGTGACTAGACCACAATCATCATATTCCCAATTACTTAAATGAACAAAGGCTGTGGTGACAACACAAGCCACACTGTTTTCCCAGGCCAGTGGAGAGGAGATACAGAAGGAGATAGTAACTGAGCAGACTGGGTGGAAAGGGAAGAGAAGGGCCATGACATACTGGCAAATTGGTGAAGGACATGAAGGTGCTCTGCAGAAAGGCCATCAGGTCCGAGATGTAACTGCTGGGATGACCTTTCGACTCCATCAACACCCAGTCATAGGCAGCTGCAAAAAAATCACCAAACAATTACCAACTAGCATCAGCTTTCGCATAAACCTTTGTCCTTTGCTGCAGGTTGACAGCACCTTTGTCAGACTAACAACACTTGCAGACTGAGCAATGTGTACATGCAAAAACAGAGAGAGAGAGAGAGAGAGAGAGAGAGAGAGAGAGAGAGAGAGTACATAACCATTTTTCAAATGAGCACAAAATGACATATGGTCCCTGATAGACAGCACTTATTCTTCAAATTCACTTGCCCTCCATACAATCCTTTTTTTTAAACACATAATCTGACAGCTATTTAAAATGATGTGTTTATTTCCCTCCAATCATCTATTCAGCAGTAAAAATGTAGCTATTGAGAAAGATTATATTTTCTTCTTAACAGTGAAATGGGAGACGAAGATTATTCAATGCCTTGTCAGCATTAACATGCTCTCCAAATGAAATTCTTTTCTTCATTTAGAAAAGTAATATTATTAAAATAGTCTTATGATATTCTTACCTGTCCTGACAAATTCCTCATCCATACTTGGCATAGAGCAATGCCATATTATTAGGATTCCCCCCTCCCCTCCCTAGAAAAAAAACAAAATGGGAGAGCAGGGAGCTAAGTTTGCCTTAAACCCAGACAGGCAAGCCAGAGTGATCGACCATACTGAGTTCACAACACTGCATCATCTTAGAAGTAAGCGAGCCTTTGCACCTTTTCCTGACTTAGCATGGAAATAGGAGGGCATCCTGGTGTTTGGACAGGTCAGCGTCTGGTAAAAGGTTTAAATAGTGAAATTCTTTTCTCTCATACTTACCTGTCCAAAACAAATACTGATTTATTGAAAAAGATTGTGAAAGCATGCTCACCTAATACAGTTTCCTTCTTATCATGCTCATGAGAATGTCTTGTCTAGAGTTCCCCAGCAGTTCAAAATGTCTTTTAGAAAGGTCTCCCTCGATAGTCTGGAGGTGAAATGCATAGTCCCCACCTTCCCTTAGAGGCTCAAAAGGCAATTAGCAAAACCAACAAGGATACAAACTAGTAGGACGAGGATGATTAAGATGATGGCACAGAGTTCCATTCTGGTCACAGGCTACATAATCAGGCTATTTTGTAGGCTTCCCTTAATATGTGTAACTGAATGTCAATCAAGCCTGAAAGGTACAGATACCTGCAATGTTGGTCAGAAAACTGGAACAACACTTTCAAAGTTATACTCATTATGAGGATGAAGCTCAACTGTGTGGTTCCAGTCTTCCTTTTTGAGCCCATAGTACAGTCAACTCTGAACGGGAGTCAACTATTGCCAAAAAGTCCTTCAAATTAATGTCTGATGGAAATGAAGCCCCCAATCTCCCTACCCATAATGTTATCTATTGCACCTCAGAGGCTGGTAAAAGATTCCTGCTCTACCCACATGGTTGGGAATGAAAAGACAAACTGAACTTCAAGTCAAGGTGATGACAAGAAATCTAAAGCATGAACTAACCTAGATCCATGAACTCATCAATCTTGGCATTGAGTTGCTGGTATATGTGTTGCTCTGCATCACTCCGTGAATCCTGAAACATTTCTTTAAACGATATAATCATATTCTTAACAGTCCAATTTTAACACAATGAATTACTCCTGAGATGCACACATATACACAGTTAACATTCCTATAATATAAATTTTAATGAATGCTGAATAAAACTAGTAAACAGTTCCTGTTTTGTTAAGGACACATCACTGTGTGCATATATGTTTCATGAAAACTGTCAGGGCATGAAACCTCAGCATGTTGAGGATATAAACAGATAAAGGACAGCGTAAATAATGGACAAAAAAAATAAATGTAATAGAATGGCCTACAGACAAGATCTAGCACACGCCTCATTTATGCATTCACCAAACAGACTGACCAGGCCACAGCATCTATGTAGGAAGGTATGTACATGTATGTGGAATGGTATGTATACAGACATTAAGCATTCTGACACACAAAGCCTGCCTTCAGCCTTTGATTCTTCACTCTTACTGTTGTGTGTCTGTTTGTGTATGCAGTGCTATTGTCTTCTGCATAAAAAGAAACACCCAAAGTAACCAAGCAAGCAAGCAAACAAAAAAAACCATCACCCCCCCCCCCCAAATAAACAAACAAACCCTGAAACAACATCCATAAAGACAACAGAAAAACCAATAAGAAAGTTCATCTAATCTTTAAGCACACTCAAGTATTTCCCATTTTCTCAATCTCTGCTGCCTCTCACATTTCTGAGTTCACATGTGTCACTATGATAAAATGTGATTATGTTTTGACCACTGGATCCAACACAACCTTGTAAATACGATCAGGAGGCAAAGTGGAACACTGTGGGAGTGGGGGATAGATTGACAGCACTGCAGGCTAGACTAGGAAACCACTTGCAGACACTCAGGCCTTTGCATACAACCAGCTTAGCTGGAGGAACCTGAAAAACACTTCAAATTAAGGGAAAAAGGAGAACCAAGCGTAACCTTGCTTATGTTTTGAATAACAGATTCAGTGATCATATACCTAAGTAGTCTAAAATATTAAGAGACATGTAATGACTTTGTGATAAGAGAAGACAGCAAAAAAAAATCCCTCCCCTACCCCCAACTGTACCTATAGTTTGCTCACAGCACTGAAGCATGGCCTACCCCACACCTAGTATGGCCCTTAAGTAGCCTAACAATACCACCCTTCCTTCTTCAGTTTTCATCATGTAAATAAAAATGTACGGCCCTGCTAAATTACATCACAAGATCAACAATATAAGACAACACTTTTTGGTATGTGTTCTTCAAAGCAGAATACCTAGTACCTTACCTTGAACATGGATGTGCCATGAAGTCTTGCAATGTGCACACTGTCTTTTTCAGCACTGAAACAAAAAATACCCAAGACACAGAATAGTAATCACTATTCCCAAATCATGCATCATATGCATCATCCAAATACAATCGCTTTCAGCAACAGGCTTTTGAAAACACACTAAGATACACAAATCTGAGAAATGGATAACACGTAAAAAATGTTAAAAAATATCCATACAAAAATGTTAATGACCACACCATTTTTACTTAAAACTTTTACGGAGACAAAGAGAGAAATCCAATAATGGTAGAATCTTCATGCATTTGAACTGAAAAAAAGATGTGGAAGAATCTTACTTGGAGGAAATAGGGTGTGCTTTTCGGCACCATCCTACCAATGAAAGGGGATGAGAGAATACAGAAATTTCACTCCATTCTCCATGCTAGTCTATGATTCTTAAGCTGGAAAACTTCATCATCATCTTCTCTGCCATTTCTTCACATGCAGGTTAGTGTGGCTACCTCTCTCTTCCTTGCTTGTTTTTAGAAACATAATATCAAAAGCGTATTTCTCCAAGTCAGTTGTGTGAACAAAAATGACATCCATTGGCTTACAGTTCCTCCCCCTGCCTCCTCCCCCCCCCCCCCGACACTCACTTTCATCTGAAGCACCCAAATGACCACATTTTGATCTGTTCTTGTATTTGTCCATTAACACTAAGAGTACAGAACTGTTTGAAACAACAAAAGCAGTGTTATTTACACATACTTGCTTTCTTAAAGCAAATGTAGATGAAGGTGTCTGGGGATTGAAGAGGCAGGACAGGAAGCTGTACATACAATGTTCTTGGACCAATGTATTTAATAACTGCTGGCCCTAAACTGGTCAGGTTCCTTGCAACAGGACCACAAGGACGTACAGAACTTTGACACAAGAACAATGTCTGGGGTGTTCTCTGACTGTTGATCATGGCTTTTTAATGGGTGACAGGGAATGCTGGCATTGCCATTACCTCTCCAAGTATGCTTGATGCATGCTGGGATCCACAACCTTCCAAACGCTGACATGGTGACAGGATCTTCATCCTTCTGACAACCATTCTGCTCTAAACTGCCCACCCACCTTTATCATGTAATTGTCATTCCACCCTATATCACATTTCCACTGACCTTCTACTTGGTCTCATGCCATTTATCTGGGAAGCTTTGAATCTTAAAGATCTATCTTTGAATTCTAAAGATCTACTGCCATTTGCACAACGTTTCAATTCCAATCTAAAAAGTTTCAAAACATTATTTTTGTGCTTATATCAACTCTGAATGACAGTGATAAGAGACCATCTACTCAACACAATTTACAACCCAAAGCACAGTCTAGCTGATAATGATTGCTTAGAAAGCAATGTAAACTTCATGAGTGTGTCTGCATTCATTTAAAACTTCAGTGACAGTATGTAAAACAACCGAAAAATGGGGATATGTTAAGATTATGGCAGACTCTGGCTTTTCATGATCAGGTAAGTGACCACCTTAGTTAGAAATAAAAAAAAACACATATCCAAATGCGGTTGAAAGTACATCCACCACTTTTAAAATGAAACTTGTGGTGACGGAGATATAAATGCTTAAAAAAATAAATAAATAAAATAACTGAGTTTCAAACATTTACATTTGTTTGGCGCTCTAAATTAATCTAGTAGTGGTGAGAATATATTATGTTAAAAATATACTCTAAAGTCATTAAAACATTAATGTGCATATCTGATTGAAACTGTTACTATGATAATGGAAATGACGATTATCATTGCAATGAAGACAGTGATGATGAACCCTAGACTGCTGGTTTCAACTGACAGGAGCTCATCCAGCCCGGAGGTCACCTACCCAGTAAGACTTGAGATATAGGCCTCCAAGTGAGGACAGGATCGCTCCAGGTAGTTCATGTTGATGGAGATTTGAATGAGCTGCACACAAACATACACAGTGTCCTATACTGACTTCAATGTTAATTCTCATCGCTGAACAGGCATGCTGTTACATTACCAATGTGTTTCTGTAATTAATGTGACAACATTCATGTCCTTCCCTATTCTGGCTTCCAGTCAGTTCCTTCCATTTTGCCGAAAACCGATTGCAGTGTCCATGAACTGTTCACTATGCTCTCTTTGTTCCTTTCAGTTTACTTCTTTTCTGTGCATACTGTGATTTTAGAAGGATCACACTGTAACTCCGCAGATATACATTTTGTTTGGATCTCAAATTGGTTTAACTATCCAACCCTGACAAGGATTATACAAATATATACACTAAAAATACAAAGAGTGAAAAACAACAATAACAATGAAATAATTCTGAAAGCACACATACTTATATAAGCTACCCCTCCACCACAAGCAAATTTCAGCAAATATGACTAATCAAGCTATCTCTACACCATTAAAAACCTTCTGGTACTTTTAGTGATCAATTGATTGCAACTACTTAGATCAATTTGGTGACAGATTGATGAAAAATAAAGAGTTTGAACAGAAAAGACCAAATTAACCTTTAGCGGCCTGTACGTGCATTGTGTCGCCAAACTGATTATTTCCCTTGCATCTGCAGGCGCACTGTATCGCCGGGCGAAGAGTGTTCAAAATTTGTGGTTGTGAAACACTATTTCCATTACTAATAATGGAAATGCGGTCACTTCCGATTCAAAACAAAGCTAAACTTAGCTCTGCCGCCCGCCATTTGCATTTCCTTTGATTCGACACGCGACATGGAATTTTAAAAAAGTAAACATTGATTTGGGGGATTGTCGCAACACAAAAATGGCTGACACTGATATAGAAAGATTACTACATGAAGTTTTGAATGATTCTGACTCAGAAAATGAGTTTGAAGGCTTCACACAAGCTGAAATCAACGGTGAAGTGGTGGCTAGTGTTGATAAAGAAGATTTGATAGTCTTTCAAGTGACGTGACAATGATGTCCCGAGTAGGTATCAACATCCGTGGCACACTGATTTCACCGAAACTTCTGGTCCCAAGGTGATGCCTGATGGCATTTCTGAGGGACAACCGTTTTGTTTGTTTATACCAAATGAAATTATCACTTTGTTAGTGACTGAAACAAATCGATATGCCAGTCAAGTGAAGGAGAAGAGAGGGGAAAATGTTGAACGCCACTCATACATCAGCAACTGGAAAGACGTCAACTTCAAAGAAATGATGAATATGTTTTTTTGTTTCTTTTTCTATGTCAAAACATGCATGCAGAACAAAATGTATTACATGAAAACATTCCTGAGCTATCTCGTCATTGATGCACAAAAAATTAAGTCTCTACATACAATACTAGCAAAGTTGTAACAAATCAAAACAAGCAGGTGCTCAAATTTTTGCTCCTTGAAAAAGAATGCAGGGACAAGGAAAAGAACTCCGGAAAAAAAAATGTAGAGTGCTAAAGGTTAAAAAAAGCAAGAAATTACAACAAGCTGGTGACAATGCATTTCATAAAGCACTCCCAGAGTCAATGTTCTTCTAAAGATCGTCATACAATTATGACAATTAAACTTACACCATAAAAGGATGTAATCTTTTCTTGTACAAGAATAGTCTGTGCTACAATAAAAAGAACAAAATGTTAATTCAGCACATGTATAAGAACAAAAACAACAAAATAACTCAGTTCTTGAAGGAGTAACCCCATCCTACTTCTAACATACATTCATTAACTGAAACATGTATGCATATACTCTATCTCTCTCTCACACACAGGTAACCTGGGCTGTTTGATTATAACCACAAAGCCCATCTGTTGCTGATCATTAAAACAACTCTCTTAAAAGACCAAGCTCAAACTGTTACATATCAATATATAACTTATATAAAAAAAAAAAAAAAAAAAACCTCTCTCACTGCTTTTGACTGTCAGAAGACATAAGTCCTGTAATTGATCAAGATACTGCTGACCTGGATTCCCTGAACTTTACTGAAAATTCATACCTGGAGAAGACTAAGGTTTGGACGTTTGATGAGTGATGATAAGCAGCCCCCTAATGTTTTTGTCAAGAGCTGGTTGGCAGATTTGCGGATCATGTCATCGATCTCTGTATGGCTGAAAGAAAAGGACAGCAATGTTGAGATGTTAATGTTCGGGACAGCAGTTTCTGCTTTATTATAAATGAATTGGTGCATGCATACTGCCTGATACCAAAAATCAGCAAACAGATGAGAAATCCTTGTAAACAGTTCTGATGATAGTAGTAACAAGATTTTCCACTTCCTCTTGACATTTCATAAGCATGTTTATTGTTTATTTTGTGTTGTAAACATAAAAACCTTTAAAATGTTCCAGTTTCTGCTTGTAAATCCTTTTACATGATTTTCATATTATAGATTGTTATGTTTACCATTGATTTCCATCTCTGAGTTGAGGGATCAATGGAGATATACCTCATCATGCCAGACAATATCAACTTCTCAAGTTGTCAAATCAGTGACTAGTAGTAAATACTACTAGTATTACAAGCGCTACTGACATTGCAAACACTTAACTTAGAACAAAGACAGCAGACCAGTCTTTAACAGATTCAGATACATATTCATGCCCCAAGCATTGCGGGCAACCCATGAGGACTGCAAATCTCAAAGGATCCTGCTCGATCACTTGAAAAATTGACTTTTATTTGTTGTCTTCCTTAAGAGCAATCTGTCTTGTGTTAAGATGAAAAAAAAATGATCAGATGTGACACATATACATCATGAATGCAACACACGTAAAACTGCAAACAAGTCCTTATCCAGCGTTTTTTTTTTTCCCCATATTATTAGGCATGAACCCAGAGTGCGAGAACAAAACAATCTTGTACATGTTACATAAAAGAAAATATTACAAATGAGCTTACAAATAGTTGTCAGCATGTATGCTTGCCCCTGCAACATGTAACACATACATACCTAAGATGGAGGTCAGCAGAGAACTTGCGACATGCGTTGATATATTCCTTCACCTGGCTGAATATACTGGGAACGAACTGGGAAAACGGGAACCGCTTGGGGAAAGGTGACTGCAACACACGGAGAAAAGCAGTCTATGACAACCATAACTTACCCTTCCCAATTCAGTCAACTGGATTCTACTTCTACCAGTGTTGACACATCATTAGGAATCCCCAGACCTTAAACACAGCCTGCCCAATACTAAGTCTGTCTCTTATTATTTCTTGGTTATTGTAACTTGACCACCATTACATCAAATACTGTGAAGCCTTTCACTATTCCAAAGAGAAAATATAATGCCTCTTGCTGAAGTGGATCACCAAAATGATGTATAGTTTGAACATATCTGTGAATTGACACAATCACCTACAATGTTGGTTCTCTTGACAACTTATACCTTTCATTAGTGTGGATAGGCTGAGTGCATAAAAACAGAAAGTAGCATGCTGACAAAGCGGCAATTTACAAATGTAACTGGTATTATGACAAAAAGTTTCTCTCCAATAATGTGCAAGGTTAGTCTAACACAGCTAAAATCACATTCACTCTGTATACCATCCTAAGAACGGACTCATTGTACAACTCCATGTCTGACTGTTCCGTGATCAGATATAATCATCTCCCTTATTACGACTCTACGAGTGCATAAACAGAGGAAAAAAAAAAACTGATAATGTTACATCCATAACTTCTAATGTAAAACAGGCTAACATGAACTGATTTCCATTTTCTGCACTTCTACCAGATGGTAATACAGTGAGGCTCCTTATCAAAAACAGATTTCTATGTAAACTGTAAAAAAGAAAAAAAAAATTCAATCCCACCCAAACGCTCAAAAAAAAGCAAGGCAAACAAAACAAAAAACTTCACTCGGAACCTTTTCACTGTACCTAAAACTGACATGTTTCATACATAATATAAATACCAAAAGCATGTTACACTGATACTTATCTGGAGGGAGTGACACCAGTTATATGCATACATATGCACATTTCAACCTTTATTCACAACTATTTTAACACCACAGAAGAACAATCACAATAAAAAGAAACTCCTGTCTTGTCTGTATGAATTCAGTTTCCATTCTGCTTACTTCACTGATGATCTGGTCTGGCAAAGAAATGAAAGAAAACAGCAACCTTTGAACATGTGTAAGAAATGTGTGCTAAGAAAATCATGCTCAGTTTCAGCTTTACCATAATCCAGCCAACCAACACAAAGCCCTTTCATGACTGTCACTTTATAAAAGGGGAAAAAAAAACTCTGTCCTGTGAGAAACAACAATTAAGACTATTTAACAGCTCTTACACTATATATACATCAAATTTCCAGCCTAATTCAATTACAGTACAATGTGCCTCTGGGCCATGTGCTTTGTACATTTACCTTGTCTCTGCTATCATAAATCAATATTCTGTTTTCCACTGCAGTTTCTCTGACGACAGTCAGCTTTCAATTTTGGGCCTCCTCCTTACCTTCCAATAATGATGGAAGCATTTAATCCTGTTTATGTGTCCTAAGAAATTGGATGACGGGCAACAAACTTAACCTGAATAAAGACAAAACTGAACTGATGGTGAACTGTCCACAAAAGTATCTGCGTCATCCTACCATTATATTTTCTATTGACTTCACCGACTTATGAATCACACTCAGATTGTTAGTCTCTTCTGCTCGTACCCTTGGTGTGACACTGGATCAAACCCTTTCCTTTCTACATCTTATGAACGTCATTCAGATTTGTTTTCTTGAATTCCCTTACATTGTTTCTATCTGTTACCTCCTTTCTGAGGATGTCATTAAAAGCCTTGTTGGCACATTTATACTATCTCATTTTGATAACTATAATGCCTTTTTGTCTGACTTCCCATGTTATCTCCTCAAGAAATTTCAGGTTAAAAAATCACGCTGTACGCCTCATCTTTCACTAATCAACATTTGACTGTACTACCCCATTATTGCGTTCTCTTCACTGGCTCTCTGTTCAGCAAAAGATCTCATACAAAGTTCCATCTGTCTGCAAAAAATCTCTGTGAATCCTAATGTCTTCAATATCCGACTGATCTGTTGTACTTGTATACCCCATCCTGTGCTCTGCTCTCTTCCTGGTACTCATCTCTTCCACATTGGTTTTGTTCATACTGAAAATTAAGATCAGCGTGCCAGTCATGCCCCCCTTCATTGAGAACAATCTCTCATTCAAACTCAGATACTCTGCCTCTCTGCCCTTTTTTAAATCAAACTTGAATTTTATCTTCCCATCTGATTGATATATATAAATATGCATTGGTGCCGTTTTCAAGAGTAATATATGTGTTTAGACACCTGTGTTGATTCATCAATTAGTAACTGCCTTTGCATGGTATGTGGGTGAAGAGTGGAGAGGAAGTGTGAGAGGGCAAATCTTGAGAAGTGGTACATGTGGATGTAGAACAAGCTTGTGACTGCAGCGTATGTTTTTATGTATTGCCTGCTGTTGTGATTTACTTGGCCTGTAATCTGATGTGTGTTCTTGTTCATTGTAAATGCTTAGGGCTCTCTACTGATTAGGTGTGTAAATTCTTAACATTTTTCATGATAACAATAACAATTCTGTTGCCATCTTTAAAACAGGTGACCTAGACCGTACTGAGGGTGTCAACCCTCCACTGCATTTATCACCCTCTTTGAAAAAAAAGTTAAGACATTAATCAACAACACTAAAATGCAACCAAAAAGATGCATGGGAAACAAGCTATATGGGAAAATACACCCTAAATTAGACAGAATGGGCATGTCTCTGTCCTGATAGTGTGTACAGTCTCACTATCTAGTTATCAGATTACAACAAAAAAAAACCTGACATGTTATAAATTGTAACAAGACATAAAAAAGTGCAAAGACTTTTCTAAAACAGAAGACAGAAGAATGGACCACATAGGCAAAAAAATAATGGAAGAAGTAAATGAAGATTTACTAAATAAAGCAGTGACAAGAGAGCAGTGACAAAGAGAGCAACAGAAAAAAAAAGGGCATAAGATTTTCAGAAGACATGGATGCAGTCTATTCTGAAAGAATCCCTGGCATTCCTACCAGGGCAAAGTCATGCTTGCTAAATAGACCCACTGTAGTAATTCATTGAGTAGAACAAGGAAGACAAGGTCCAAAAATTGTAAACAATCTGCAGACTGGAAGCGTAGCCTCTCTTCCTACCTGTGACATGCTGCAGGGACTGTGTTTTGAAGAGAGACAAAACAAAGCTGAAGGCGGAAACCATTCCATCACACACCATGGCACCGAGCCCTACCTCATGCAGTTCTTTGTCCTGGTAGGGGAACTGAGACACCAGGAGGACAAAGTCTTCAGGGTTTTCACAGCAGATAGGGGTATAGTTGTCTTCAGCAAAGATTTCGTTGAACACCTCCACCCACTGCTCTGACAGGATCTCGCAGTAACGATCACGCATCTCCAGCAGCAGTTCCAGCAAGCGCCCAACACTGAAGCCATAGCCCTGCAAAGTACACAACACTTCAGCTAGAGCACAGGCAGTCCACTTGTTGCGCACACAAATGGTTGATTCACTGAAGACAGTTTGCTGTTACCATGACTCAGCTGATCGGCACATTATCAGTTTCTTACAATCAATCTTTTTAAAAATTCTCTCACATACATACTTGACACTGCACTTACAGAATGAGTTAATTTACAGAAGAGACTGTGGCTGAAAGTCTTTGCTGGATAATAACTCCAGAATACCATATGATGGTTGTGACAGAGCTAAATAATTTCACAGAACTAGTTCAATGAAAAAAAATGACACATGCCAATAAGTAAAACAATTTTCATTAATTTCAAAATATGTATGTTTTTACTTTTCTTTCTGTTTACAAAGAATACTAAAATCAACATTTAATCATGATTCTTACTGCCTGCCATCCTTCATTCATTAGTTAACCAAACAAAACACAGAGTAATAACCAAACAAGTTGCATTTCTTTAACCCCAATTCGTCGGACACCACCCCCCCCCCCATTCTCACCTTCAGTGTATGGCAGAAGAGAACAATCAGCTTCTTGATCTCCAGCATCAGCCCCGCCACTTTGCATGATTGCTGCAAAACATCGTCTGAATATCACCCATTATACCACACCGAGCACCATCCTGCACATGTTCACTACCTAAAGGACTCTGAACCATGAATCACACACTGCCAGAGGAAAAGACAAGATATTCATACATATGAAACAATTTTATATGACACATATACATAAACAAAAAAAAGGATCAACTCAGTATTTTAAGAAGACAACAAATTCATAAAGCTTACATCAGCCTTTAAAAAAAAAAAGACAAAGTAACATAGCACTGCAGCAAACTTTCACAGCTGAACACACAACACACATGCATGATAAAAAGAACCTTCCTTGCACAGACATTTCACAGCTGTACATGAAATCTCTACAGAACAACAGCAAGCAAACTGTTTCAACACTCATTGTTCAACACTTACACCATGGAAGAAAAATGTAAGACCCAAATAAACTCATCCTGATGAAACAAACCAACTTTACTGGCTTAATATTTAAATTCAT
>JADBJO010000083.1:1037500-1055000 GCA_016801955.1 Conus betulinus | reverse complement strand
ATCGGCGAGTCCATGGGGGCTGTCGTTGGACGGACGTGGTGGCGCCCTCCGGAGGGAGAGCTCACTCGCGCCGGCTCCACGACTAAGCAATTATTGTTGTCAGTAGGGGGCTTAGTAGGTGGTGTCCTGCGTATGTTAGATCAGAACAGGTGCCACTGAACACCACTGAAGTGACTCGGCAGCAGTGCAGTGTCTCCTCCGGTGGGTTGCCTCTTGACGACTCGACATTGACTGCTCCCAGTGGATTGCCGGTGCCGGGGCTGCGGCGGGGCCAACTGGGCTGTGACTGTGGACGGGGTGTCGGAATGAGCGGCGTGGGTGCACTGCCTCTGAGAGGTGGCGCAGATGTTGGACAAAAAAAAAAAAAAAAAAAAAAAAAAAAAAAAAAAAAGGAATTTCGGAACTTTTTTTTGTCCTAAAGACAGCACTCCTAGAAACCACACCGATCAAATGACTATATTCCATCTACATCCATAAACCCAAAGAAAAGATAAAAAGATGATACTTTCAGTAAAACCCAAATACTCTTTGTAAATCTAGTAAACCAAAGACAGCTCTCATAGTACACCCACTGACCTAAAACAGCATTCCACTGACTTAAAGACATCCCTAATAAACTCACAGACCTAACAATTGCGCTCTTCATTAACTCATTAACCCAAAAACCTCACTCGAAGTTAAAGCTATAAACCTAAAAAAAGAGCATTCCCAGTAAACCTTAAGAAAGGGTTCTAGCAAACCTAATAACCTAATGACAGCATTTCTAGTAATTCCACTTACCTGGATATGGCACTCTAAGTGTACCCCACTTACCAACAGACATCATATTACATAGGAAACTCATCTTAGAATACATACTCTAAATAACCAACGGATGTCAGGCTCACACTCCTATTGAATCTATCATTTTGAAGTAAAAGCCCTTAATAAACCCACTGCCATGAAGATGGCACTCTCCTAATAAATCCATCTATGCTAAGACAGTACACTCCTAACAAACTCATTGAACTTACGAACATACTCCTAGTATATCTAACACGAAACTCTATATCCCATGCCGTTTTACAATGAATATGCCAGAAATCAAGCAAACATTTGACATTTAAATCATCATTACTGTAAAACAAAAGTCCATATGAGTGGACTGACTGGTTAGTATCTAAAACAAGCAGAAAAATACAGTTTGTTAAAAATGTTAGTATTCAGGTGACATATTACCACATGTACAAGTATGTTTTACTTATGCTGCAAACCACTATAGTCAACTGGCAATACCTCGGATGTCCAGTTTGGTTTAGTGACAAGCCTTGCCTGCCAAATACACAGGCACAAAGTTTTTATCACCTTCTGTTTCCACTTTCTCGATTCTATCTTCACCTATTTGTATTAGTTACAGAAATCAACACTGACAAAAAAAAAAACTTGTCGTGTCTGATTATTAAGATTTCCACAGCAAGACAAAATGTTGAAAGAAACAAAAAAACAAAAAAATAAACAAACAAAGCCCCCAACAACAACAACCCCCAAACACAAACCAGTCCAAGAAAAAAAAAAAAAATGAAATGATAAAATAATAAACAAAATAAAGTTACAATAAGCTGTTGACTGAAGCATACATCAGGCATGGTAAAATTCTGTGTGTGTGCTAGGGGGATTGGGGGGGGGGGGGGGAAATGATGGTAGCACTGGCTGATGATGCCAGAGTCTAAGGGCTGATTTATCCAGGGCTGATGCTGGGCCAACAAGCCTCTGAGGGACTTTGGAAGTATTCTGAAGGTAATCTGGTCTGCACAAAGCAATCTGCTGAATCAAATATACGCTAATTCTTTGATGTGTTTCACTTCTCAGTGAACTTTTATAATAAGCAACTATACAAAATAATACACAATCCCTTTAAGTTTTGTCCCACTTCTAATGTCTTTTCTACATGCAAATGCTTGTGATAGTCAAGAGCTTTGGATAACAATGCATCTATATGATTAAAAAAAAAAAAATTAAAACTGAAGGTTACTGGCACCATATCAAAACAGATATGTAAGCACAAAAAATGAAACTAACTAAAATCTTCATGAAATCTTTGTGCACACCATGAACATAGGCTAGTGTAAGGTGAAAGAGATAAAACACAATTTACCCTTACAAGATACAGCAATGAACTGCGTGGTATATTTATGAAAAAGGGGGTGTTACTGCCACATTACATATATGCCTCAATTAAATTCTTCACACAACATTTACAATTTTCAAAGTGCACTTTGCTGTGATAAATCAGGTCAACTTAATAAAGAAAAAAAAGCAACAGAAACATGAAGCAGCTCACAATCAGTTTATCATCCAAGCAGAATGGTTCACATAAAAAATTCCTACAAATGTGATTCCATTGTAATACCAAAAACAGGCTGTATACCAGTAACACATTATTACTCTAAACCATACAAAAATCTTCCCATCTTTTCTTCACTAAGGTTAAAAAAAAAAAAAACGAAACGAAAGAAAAAAAAGAATAGAGCGTCAATTCAATGTTCTCCATTCCTAAGACTAAGACACAGAGACACACTGCAGTGACTTGAATTTCGAGTACAATTGCATGCAAATATCAACAGGGTAATTTTTACATTATTCCTTACTAAGAATAACTATCATCTGGCAGATTTAGCACTTTTCTTAATAAGAATGACTATACTGTCATCTTAAGAATTTTTCTTTATATATCTTTCTTTTCTCTTTTTTTTTTTTTTCTCCAAACCTTTCCCTAAATACTTTTGCATCTCGGCAGAAAAGCAGCAATTATCAAGAACACTGGACTGAAGTCCCCAAACTGGGATTCATGTTGAGCGAGCTGCAGACCTGTCGTCTGACAACCTGGCACGATCAGACTGTGGTTCCCACCCATCATGTCACTATCCACTTATGCCAAGTTGTCAGCCTCCAAGTCCGCTACTGGTCTGAAAAGTATCCTGGACCTGAGGGTAGCAAGAAATTGCTTTCCACTGACACAAAAGCCCTGTTACACACGGCAATATGGCCCCTCATTTATTCCCTGTTGTAAATAATCGGAAAAAAATTAAACTAATAGAATAAAAAATACATTGAACAAATATCAATTCAGAAAAAAAACTTTTTCTTCTTTTCTTTTCTACTTCTTTTCTGTTTTAAACAACTGTTCAGTCAAGACATACATCAAATGATAATGAAACCATCCAACTGGATAGATACATACATTGAAAATAAAACATAATAAAACAGAACTCAATTCCACAATGCATAAAACACATCCACAGAAGACATGTGCATATGTTAATCAGTCTGCTGTTAGTGAAAAAATACTGAGCGAGTATAAAAGTCTTTCAGAACAAGGCCCTTTGTTGATTTCCTAATATTACCCATCCTATAATTGAAACAGAACTGGGATTTGGGGGCAGCCTTTGACTCACTGGTATATAGTCTGTAGGCGTTTTGTCCTTCCAATGAAGGGGCCTTTGTGTTTCAAAGTCCATGCCATGGGCTTCCTTAGCCTCTGAAATACAACACCTAAAGAGATTCCTTGGCCTCTTAAACACAACACCGAAAGGAATTCCTTTCCAACATCAAATGTCGAACTATTTGTGTAGCACCTGTCATACAGACTGACCCGTCATGGTTGGGAGGCACAGACCATCAAAAGTCAAGGAATCTTTAGACAAACTCTGATCCCTAAATGTATGTCAGTTAAGCGTGCTGTTTTAGACATTCTTGCCTCATTTAATGCTCACAAACACAAAAATATGATTAAAAAAAAAAGAGAATTAAAAAGAAAGAGAGACAGACAGACAGACAAACTGACAGACAGTGACAGAGAAATGAAGGAGAAAAGAACTCACAGCGGTTGCACGGAGTGTGGAGGACATCTTTTCGACAGCTTTTTCCCACAGTTCATCCATGTAGGACCTTGTTACCAGCCCCTGAGTGGTATGTAGGATGTGGTCCTCCACCACGAAGAACCTGACCCCCCGCACACACACACACATGCACCATGTTCATCTGCATTTTTTTTATACCATTTTCCTTCCTTTTTTTCTCTCTTCTTCCTTTTTATTTTTGTTAACTTTTTTTCTCCACTGTATTTACTGTATTAGGTCATTTCTTAGCAACCAAACACATCCCTACTGTCCAATCTGTTATCTGTCGTATTCACTAATGGGGAAAATAATGTAACAAAGAAAAAACACACGCACACACAACAATCTGCACAAGGACGATTTGAACGTCTAAAGCTACATAATGCAAAATAAAACTTTTTTTCCCTGCCTCATTTTCTTGCTTGATGATACTTTTATCTTTGTGAATCCAGCCTGTTGTTCAGCAACAATGGCATCTGCTTGCAACTGTAATCTATTCAAAACGATTTTGAGTTTATTTGAAGGCTGATCATACTAACAGTACGGTATTGCTTGCAATATTAGTGATTCTGTCCTGAGAAAGGTGATGACTGGTAATCACGACTATGGTGTGGGTCACTTGTCCAGATCTTCACCGGTGAGTTGCCTCATAGTGACCTGATCTTGTGGACTGCTGGTAGTGAAATTGTAACAGAACAAACTGGGATAGCTGTCCATTACGGAGGTGAGATAAGATAGCATAATACTGCCAAGAGCATCTAGAAGACAGGGCAGTGGAAAAAAAAAGAACATCAAAAACAAAATGCTATATTTTTCATTACAACTGATTATCATTTAGAAGGATATAGAACTTCAGAGCATACTGGGGCAATTTAAAAATTTAGGACAAGAAATTCACACCAATGAAACATACACACACACACACACACACACACACACACATACACAATCATTCACACGTATATGCACACACACGTTTACAATCATACACAAACACATCACATACATAAGCAAACAAACTAGGAACAGCAGCAGACTTACCCGACAACATCATGGAAATATTTCTTGAAGGCTTCTATACTTTCATGCTGAAACCCAAAGGAATGTGTCTGCTCATCAGTATCAACAACAATGAAAGCTTAACTCAATCAGTAATGTACAAAACCTGACTGGCTTCATTGTTATTTGCACATTTCAGAGCGCAACTGAAAATATCCACCATTCAAATCACAAATGTACATGTATCCTGTCTGTCAATGATCTTAAAACTAAACACTATCCTCCTAAGAGAGATTCTGGCAAGACAACACAGTCTATTCAAGTGTATTCTGGACAGTGTTTAAAGGTAATACAGGCATATTCAGTGAGCTCTCATTCTCATTTTATGACTAAAAAAGTCTTTAATAACTGTGTCCACTGCAAAAGATGTGCATGAATACCTTGACCTCTCTTAATGGAGTCTTCCTCTCATGTGAGAACAAGTAAAACAGAATCTATGAAGAGATATCAATATTAACAGATTCTGTATGTTAAAAGTATAAAACAGAGAACTGCTCTACCATACTGATGTGAGAATGAAGAAGAGCACCTAAATTTTGTTGTCAAAGTTGGGTATTATTGCTACATACAATTTCTGAAAACAATTCACATATTCCTTAATCCAGCATATCCCACTTTTTCTCTTAAACAAATCATTCTTGAAAAAATTCCCAACATTGTGATTATCTTCGGTGCTTCACCCAGTTGCCATAGAACTATGATAAAATCTTGGGTTCCTTACCATGTTCTGTGGAGGTTGTAGTGAAAGACGAGCCTGTTTCCATCTCTGCTGGCGATAGTATGACTCGAACTTGTCTCTGTCACCCTGCAATCCGCATTTAAGTATTAAACAGAATGGTGAAAAAGGGGATGTATGTAAGGCAAAATGCAAAAAGGACCAGCATGAAAAAAAAACGAGAGAAAGGGGCAAGAAAGCAATATTCTATATATTCTAAAATAGAGCTCTTCAGAAAACTAACAGGGATGTCTTTTCACACACTTTTCCGTCCTCTTACAAACAAATTGGCATCCATTATATTAACATTTCACATACTTTTAACCTTGTAACAACAGATCCACCTGTCCGCCATTTTGAATTAACTATTAATCTGTCTGTCATGAATTTGTTTTTCTTATCAGTAACTTGGTAAGGACTGAGCATTAGATAACACATGGTGTTCTGACCTATCTGCACCAGTTCCTGCAGCTGCCACTGGCAATGTTCTTAGAGATGTTCTATAATATCTTCTTCACTTTACACCGAGTGTGACTGGCAAAAAAAAACAGGCAGTTTTTAGAGGGTCAGTCCGTATAACATGAAAATGGATACTTTTGCAGCCTGGGCAGTGCTTATGACTTAAACATCTGTGTAAACTGTATGGGTGTGTTTGATATAAATTTCAAACTTCAGTGGCAATGACCAAAAAAATGTGGAGATTTTTCTGATCTTTCCAGAAAAAGTAAATGACCACAACGGCCGTTTCTGAACACCGGCAATGCACAGACACATGCACATCAAAGTTCATGAGCTTGAAAAATAAAAAAAAATTTTTTTAAAAAGGGATCTGCTGGTGTTTTCTTCGGGGCAGGGGGCAGGATTCTTTTCCCTAAAAAAAAAATAGTGCCCCCAGTTTCATAAGTTCATCTAGTGCTCCAGAAAATTAATTTGATAATTAGGCACATGCTACACAAAAGTGGTTGGTAGTTACAAAATACAGATGTTTTTTTCCCCTTCCTTTCACAGTAATGCTCTCCACATCACACAGAATGTGTTCTATTTTACTGTTGGATGATTGCCAGCCCTGTCTGCAAACATAACAATCACTTTTGGGGCAACAGAGTAACGAGTGGGGGGGGGGGGGGGGGGGGGGGGGGGGGGGGGGGGGGGGGGGGGGGGGGGGGGGGGGGGGGGGGGGGGGGGGCAAAAGGCAGGAGGTGGAAGGAAGACGAAAAGGATGGATACAAACAAATGATGAACACGTTAACTTCCACTCACCAGAACTGCATAAATGTGTAAACATCTGTAGACTGGAGCAAAGTCCACCAAATCCTGTGCACTGAGTTCCTAAGGAAAAAAAGACAACAAAATGTTTTTGAGTTTATACAAACAATAGGCTGTTACTAGTAGCTTCTATTATGTCAGTTAGCTTTTGTCTTTCTTCTAAACCTTTTTTTTGTAATATAGTTCCCATGATGAAATATTGAAAAAGGAAACACAAATCATTTGATTTTATATAAACAATAAGAATGTCACTAATAGCTACCAATATATCAGTAAGCTTTCCTATTTCTTCTAAATCTTTTTGTAATATAGTTCTCATTTGATCCTCAATCTTTTATTATTGTAGCATAGCTGACCATACTAAGCCTTTCCTGGGCTGTCAAACTCATATAGGAAGTAAATATCACACACTAAACAAGTCAGACAAAAAAAAAAAGTCATAAAAAAAGAAAAAACATGAGCAAATCATGAAACAGCTGCTTAACTACTGACATCCGTACAGTAGATGATATGAAAAAAAAAGGCATAGTCAAGGAGGATGATAGAAATGAGGAAGCTACTGACACAAAACTTAAAAAAGATTAGGGAAGTGGCTGAAAGAGCTCCCAGCATTCCTATGGAGACTAGTTCCAATTTATTTCAAACAGCAAATCACAGTTTCCCTTTACAACAGTAAATCATTTTAATCTAATTTCAACATTGTACACTCAAACTGTTTCATTAGTCTGTTGGTAAACAGTAAAATACTAACAAGGGATTATGGACTGTCCAAAGAAAGATCAAGAACAGACTAACATTGAAGTATCAGATTAAATCCGTTCAAGAACAAACCAACATCTAGGTATCAGATCAAATCAATTAAAAGAAATCATGTTTGTACACATCTTCCTCATCCTCCTCATCAGCAAGCCCAATGAGTAGAGGGGGATGATCTATCTCCCCTGTGAAAGGGTTGGGTGGAGGAGGTGCACGGCGCTTCTTTGCTCTCTTCTTTGCAATGGTGGGATCCATGTTGTTCTGTTCAGCAGCCTGACACACACACACAAAAACACCATGCATGACCCCTTGTGCCTTCTTCACAGACTGCTAGAATGAAACTTTATTCTATATTTTTACACTGAAATAAAATCTTAAAATCACAGAACTAATCCAACTAACTGCGTTAAAATATTTTCTTGACCAACACTCTAAAAAATCCAAGACTGCACTTCTGCGACAACACAAAACAGATTTTTAAAAATCATACCTGTTGAAAAAATACACCCAGACTTGTACAAGTAATATTTTCTTTCCCTTGTGGTTTGACTTGTTCTGAAGAGTGCAGATAAGAATTATGGAAAAGCAGTAAATGATAAAACATAAATGGTCACAAAAACACTGTGATGACACACAGATATAATAGTTGTGAACTAACGTGTTTCATGGCAACTTCTCCAATCTTGGTAGAATGCTTGCGGATGCTTTCCAGAAAGTCTTTGAGTTCAGACATAGACGCTTCCTGGATCTGCTGACGAAGTTTGGGGATGGCGTCTGCCATGGTCTGAGAGAACCAATGACTCATGACACGGGAAGGGTAGGTGTGCTCCAGCTGCTCCAGTGTCTTCAGTGCTGGATAGTATCTGAAACCACAGTTAGACTTTGTTATCCAACATGCTACATGTCATACATCTGTCACAGAATCAGGTTAAAAAAAAAAAAAACAGACAGACCCATACAATCTACCTATTTTCTGAATCCAGTGCTTGGGCTGTTAAATTGTCTATAACTGTGTTAAAAGATAATCTTCTATGTTCAAAACTCACTATCACACTTGATATGAACTGGAGAAGAAAATAAACACACAAAGAACTTTTTTTGTGTGCTCAACTCCAAGCATTTGCAAACTGTGACCACTTTCCCTTTATCAGTTGCAGTGTCTTTATGTATGTCTTCTCAAATAACCCATAGGTGAATGCAATGCTGGGTCATCTTTGTTTTGTCTGTATATTCTCAATTCAGTGCAACATTTTCCAGACCACTGGGCACTGTTCAGTCTCAACTTTGTGTTAGCACATGGATGTCTTCTGCTCACAAGTTTCCTGTGCACATGAATACGTTTGAGCTTCCTTTTCAACAGGCCATTCTTTGTAAATTCCAATGTCTGGTTAAACTCCTACTTATAATGCCTTCCCTCTTAAGACTTGTTTTGGATATTTTTCATCTTTATCATCTCTATGTTTACTTGCAAACACTCTCACCCTCAGAGCTTCATTTCAAATACTCTTCTGGGGTTGTTACTGAAAGGCTCAAATGTGACTTCTTTTAATCACTGTGTGATGACTGGTTGGAAGCACTTAGCAGCTCTGTCTCGTAACTGTTTAATACCTGTCAGCCAATCCACCATACTTCCTTCAAGATGCTCCACTACAGAGGGCACTATTTACTTTGTAATGAGCCAAAAAGTTTTGAAATATTTCTTTTCAACACGCGTCAAGTGTAACAGGCAAAAACAAAGAATACACAGACCACCACAGCTGTTTAAGACTGTAATAAGTTAAACCAAGAAGGCATTAAAACATTGACAGAGTCAAAATTTACTGGCTTCATAACTAAAATAAAACATGCTTAGAAACATATAAACCACCACAGCTGTTTAAGATTGTAATAAGTTAAACCAAGAAGGCATTAAAACATTGACAGAGTCAAAATTTACTGGCTTCATAACTAAAATAAAACATGCTTAGAAACATATTTCCTCCCACACGCACACACACAATATATATACACATACACACACACATTACCTTTTATTTTTCATCTGCTCTTGAAGTTTTCCATACATCTCCAGCACTGGGGGAAAAAAAAAAGGCAAAAACATGAAGTCCCTGCTGATGTCAATTACATCTAAACTCTAAAATTCAAAACACTTTATTGGTCAACTACTATATCCAACCACAACCAATTTAGAGGTGTGCTTTGCAAAGCCCATGAATGTTTGTAACCTTTTAAAACTGATGAAGGCTAGTCTTGTATATTTCAGTTTACAATGGTCCTATATGTTTACTGTTTAAAAGATGGAGCAGGCTTTCATTTTATGTCCTATGCTGTCCAAATTTGGAGATGTGTACAAATGAAGCCAAGTTACAGTGGACCAGTCAGTTTCT
The DNA here is from genome assembly GCA_016801955.1 of Conus betulinus. NCBI lineage: Eukaryota > Metazoa > Mollusca > Gastropoda > Neogastropoda > Conidae > Conus > Conus betulinus. The sequence goes on along the minus strand of JADBJO010000083.1, from coordinate 1,044,939 downwards.
GAACTTACTCTGCCACTGAAACTGTCTCAAAACAGTAAAATTCAGTATATTAATCACACACGCAAAACATACATACGCAAAGCATAAACACATACACATATAAATCTAAACACACACACACACACACACACACACACACACACACATACACACACACACACGCACATATGAACAGGTATGCACCTGCAAGTCCAATGCACAAGGTGTTTTTTTATGCTTACCGACCATGTATCTGAACATGTGAAGCACCTACCTGGTAAACACAAAGACAGGTTTTCAATGGCTTGGGTAATGTTCTTCTGCACTTTCCGACATCTTATCAATTTTTTCCCCAATATCGAGAAGAGGTGCACAGGACTGTTGCAATTCCCCATCAAGGCGCTTGATTTCTTTCTGTAACACATGTACAATTTACAATCACCATTTTGGCATTTCACACCTTCTGTATTATACTTCAAAACTTTCCTTTTCAAGATTTTTCAGATAGGGAAAGGCTTTAAAAATGAAATTTTGATTTTCAAAATTCTGTATTAATGAGGGGGAATGATATATCACCTTCACTCCCCCATCATATTTCACTATGTTAGGCAGTCAATATCAATAATATGTTTGTAAAAAATGTGATTTACAATCAAGCTATAACTGAATTACTTCACTAGTGAATTACTTATTTTGGAAGAAACTGTTACACAATAAATTAGATTATGATTAAATGGCAATCAACTGGCTATAACATAATTTGATTATAAAACCAAGGAACAATATGAAGAGCATCAAGGTAAATCATATACATTTTCTGTTATTTTCATAGTTTCTCCAAAAATGACTTATCTCTTCCTAAATATTCTAAAAGGCATAGACATTCAAATCCTATCATTTTAGGCATGCAGAAATTGGTCATATAATCTGCAGCATAAACTTTGCTGGGAGGCTGTCTTTTTCCATTATTATTAGTTGCAATTCTTAAAGAGGCTTACTTTGTCTTATTTGTTATATTTGCCTCTTCTTTCTTATTTTGTTCTGCATTTTTTTTCATAGACCTGAAAAAACTGATGTGAACTGTCAGGAACTGTACACATTCTGAAACATGTCCCCAGCAATAACAAAATGAAAACCATATATAAGTGCAGAAGCTGTGCAGACCTAAGCTGATGATCAACTAACATGTCCCCAGCAATAACAAAAAGAAAACCATATAAGTGCAGAAGCTGTGCAGACATAAGCTGATGATCAACTGCATCACTGAGGACCATTTTCTTGTCCTGGATCTCTTATCACTGGTGTTTTCTGCGCACTTCTAGTTTCTAATAAATGTTTGCAGATGTGGGGAAAAAAAAATATAATACAACAATATTCAAAGACTTTTACAGTACCTCCTAATGAAAGGCCAATTTTCAAGGACTCAAGAGATTTTTAAAATGGGGATTTTAAATCTCAGGGACTTCCAAGGAATTTTCAAAGTCTATATGAAGTCTTTCATACATGTATGTTATCGAACTAGGAGATTAAGGACTACAATCAATCAGCTGATCAATTAATCAATAAATCAATCAATCAACATAAAAATTTACAAGAATAAAAATTTTGCTTTTAATTATCTGCTGGATTTGTAACACTTTCATCTACATCATCAATGCCAATCTCTTAAAGCAATTCAATGAGCATAAATTTCTATATTCAATCATCATCATCACCATCACTAAAATAGAACAAAATTTTATTAAGAATAAAAAAATCAGTCATTTTGACACATGATGTCAGTGATTACTGCTGCAGTATATAACACACTAATGAGAAATGACACACACGTAACAAAATAAACTGTGTTGCACCAAGTGACAAAAAAAATGTCAGGAACTTACCACAAACGAACTTTGCTATCAAAACTGAATCATGAAAGAAAAAAAAAAGCATGAACATGACAGTACCTTCAGACTAGCAGCATCGCCGCCAACCTGTTGCAGTTCTCGGACGGAATCAATAAAGCCTTGGTAGTGGTAATTGCACATTCGCTCAATGTCCTTATCATGACTTTTGATCCGCTCTCCCAGTTTCTCTTGGAACTGCTCCACATCATCACCATCATACACAGCTCTGAAAGACACAACCATATACATTGAATGATACACATGGCATTCTGACAATCTATGCTTACAATCTAAGAGGGGAGGGGGAGGAGAAGGGGAGGGAAGGAGGGGAAGGGGAGATGAGGGAGGGAGGGACAGAGAAGGGAAGGGACAGAGGACGAGGGTGACAGGAGGGAGGGGGAAGGAGGGATAGGGAGGGGAAAAAGAGGGAGGAGGGAGAGAAACAGTACATGGAGTTTGTGAACAGATTTCTTTGTCTTTCAATTGCCTATCAACAGTCTGAGCTGGAAGAAGCCAATATCTTGTTGGCTTTGTTAATTAGTGACACAGTTGATGTGGGATCCAAACAGGACATCTTTTGAAGGTTGACACAAAGATATCTCACAGTGTCAACATTTTCCTGTGAGTGACCATGCCAATCTTAATCTGAAAGTATTGACCTTTGCTTGTGAGTGGCAATCAGGGCTGAGATGTCTGTGGATGGAATTTCATGGATCACTTCTTCTCCTAGGTGGTGAGGGAGTAATGTCTTCTTGGAGCAAATGCTGGTTGTCTTACTCCTTAAAGACATTATTACACATGGCATTTTCAGCAAACAAAATCTGGCCTTGGACTTGATGGACTTGGGAGGATCATTGATGTCAAGGAGAAAGAGATTTGGGCCCAGAACTAAGGCTTCAAGGAAACTTAAGTACACTGGAGTTGAGACAGAGTTTGATCCCTCTAAAACGACTGCCTGTTGTCTGTCCTTGAGAAAGGTCTTCACAAAGGAACTGAAATTACCTCTAATGCCTTAGCAGCACATTATGTATATGAGCAGGATGTGGCTGACTATATCAAAAACACTGGAAAAGCCAAGGACAATCACATCCACTGGGTTCTCTCTCTCTCTCTTCTCCCCATCTCTGGCTGTATTGTAAGTTTCACTGATGTACCCTGGGTTCTGCATCTCTGGATACATTGCCTAAAAAGCCATGATACACCAGGCAAAGAGTGCTGTAGCTTTTAAGTGGGATATGATGCAGCTGGTAAGCATATGTGTCAGCAGTTTCCCATGAGGAAGATGGGTTGGCTGCTGCTTTGTATTGCTCACTTTTTTTTTTTTAAAAAACTAGTGTGACAGTGAGCGTATTTCAAGTCATGTGGCAATGTTCCAGCATTACATTAATAACAAGAGTTGTGGAAAGAACCATGACGGCAGACACAACCTCCTCAGTGACCAAATTCCTCCAGTAAAGTCAGCACAGGTGCTTTTGAACAAGGAGCTTTCTAGTCTTTAATTTTCTTTGCACCTTCTTATTACCAGATTCTTTCCATTGCTTCTGTGATCACTGTTTCCTCTGGATCAGTTGTTTGGTCTCATAATAAAGATAATTAGCCAATAGGTTTCTTTGTTACTTGTTTGTTTGTTTTGTGCCTAACATTGCCCAATGATAGCATTTTCAGACCCCGAACAAATTCAGTTTAGACCTCTTCAATACTGCAATTAATCTGATGAAATGCAGTGCAGATCTCTTGAGTGCAACAGTTCTCAATGAATGTGGACATGATGTGGTGATTCAGGTGTCAGGCTGCTTCTTTTAAAGGGCCCTTTGCATGCTTTATGAAAATTGGGAAGAATCTGTGGATGACAGTTCTTTAGAGGGTGGACCTGTAGCTCCATGTAGACTGACGTTGAGATCCATAAGACCAGGGACTCAGTCCTCCGAACGACTTTGAAGAGTTCCAGGGAGTCTTCTCTTGTGGGTTTCATCACCATTTGTACCAAACTCGGGTCATTCTTGTCATTATCATGCATGGTGGATATTGGGGTTTCAGGCTGATTTCTTCTTAGTCTTTGTACGCCAGTGTCATTTGGAGAGGTTGAAGTCTCTAGCTCCTACAACATCACTGAAGGTGAGTAAGACAAAATGCAGTGATTTATGGAAAAGCTTCCATTTTTCTGCTGGGAATGTAGAAGGTTCAGACCAATAGTGTGCTGCAGCTTTGCAGCTATATCTTCAACGACAATATATTTCACAGTCAGTATCCAGTTCTGATACCTAAATTGAGGTCTGGTCTTCAATGGCAGCAACACTCCTCTGGTCTGGCTTGACTGGTTCTGCAAAATACTGTCCTGAGAGCCAAGGGATGAGTCATGACTCTATGCCAACTATTACATTAGCCTGATGCTACTGCTTGAACAATGTTACTGAATTTGGTGATTTTAACCACAACAGACTGAAAGACAATAGTGACAAGCAAAGGGGTCTTCTTGTATGATTGTCCAGTATGCTAGTATGTGATGAGATGGATAGAGAAGTGGATGAAAACATCAGTCACAGTCTGGGTACATGGACTGATTTGACACAGTGGACTTACTGGAGCTTAGTCTGTGCAGGTCAAAGGCTATAGAGCTGCTCCTACAATCTGCATTGGTATAGATGAACTTATGTCATGTCATTTTCATCAATGGTGTGCTGTTCTCCAATGCTGGTCATGTTCTAGCAATCTAAGTGAATCACTGTCCACACCTCTTGCAGGCAACACTCTGCTGGACCCAAGTAATACCGATGACCGAATACAAGAACAATTGATCAAGTGATCAGTTATGTCTGCTAGTATGCCTGTGTCAGGCTAGAAGTGGGAAACATGGTTGCAAGCTGAGACGGTATGCAGCTCGTCATCAGGACACAGAAACCAGGACTAAAATTCATGATGAAAGAAAGCAAATTTTGAAAGCAGTGTCTCTGCAAACGACATGTGGTTCCTAACGCCGCTAAATACATGTTGGGCACGTCTGCTACGGAAAAGCCTGTAAAGTATAATAGGTCACACATGATATCAACAAACAAAATAGAAAGTCTCAAGAACACCACTAAAGCAGTACAGTGATGAGAGTACTGATAGTAAGTTGTGTTGCGTTTTCGGTAAGCTGCAGACTCCGATCAAAATATTGAAACGTCTACCTACCGAAGCGTTGTGGCAAGCGGCCCTTCCGAGGTTTCGATCTCTGTGATTAAGTGATCATGATGAGCGTCTATCGCTTCCCGTCGAAGGGCTCCTGCGTCTTGTACAGGGGCTGAAAGTTGCTTCCATGGATTGTCGGTTTTGGGTGTTGCTTCCGCCATCATCTACATCTTTCAATACGCATGCGCACCATGTTGTTGCAGACGATTTTTTTAATGTCCGAACAGAGTCGTTGTACATCTGTTTCCTATGAGTATGAGTAAGAATACATTTGGTTAATACATTTCAACATTAGACGTAAGTTCAACAATTAATTTCTATTTTCTTTTCTTGATGAAATATGAAACGCAGGGTGTGTGTGGAAGTGACCGAAAACGGATACTTAAACCGGTGTCGTGTCATAAATGCTTCCCCCTTGAGAAAAATAACAAGAAGAACACACACACACACACACACACACACACACACACACACACACACACCATTTTATTATTCTTGAGGTTTTATTTTTTTTTTGTTTCTTTGTTTTTTTCATTACCCCTTTAAGACCACTGAGAACCCATATTGTTTTTTCGCTTAAATTTAAATCCCAATAACTGACGCTGTCCTGCCTAATGAATCTGAAGATGTATTCTTCATGCTGAAATGAAGATTTGAACTGTCATGAGCGAAGACCGTTCAGAGCTGTTTTTAAACCAGAGGAATAGCGGTGGGGAATGATAAGTATGGGGGAGAGATGTGATTAACTATCATTTTCTAGATCATTGTTTACAGGGGCTGAGTTACTTGAAAATTGTTGTTCATGAACACTGCACAGCAACTGCATTTCTTATCCTGGCATGGAGAGAGAGAGAGAGAGAGAGAGAGAGAGAGAGAGAGAGAGGGGGGGGGGGTTGTTGTTGTTTTTAAGTGTATGGAACAATGCATCAATATATGCCTTGAAAAATCAAACAATAAAGTAAATCATCATATATGAATGGTGTACTGTTTTCCATGCTATTGAAAGCTTAAAACATTTAATGTAAATAATAATGTAATAATTTCATATATGTATATACATATATGTAAATTGTACACTGTTTCAATACTATTGAAAATTGACGCATTTAATGTAAGCTTAATAATATTGTTAAATAAAATCAGGATTTTACAAATGCTTTGTTACAAAATAATCAACTCTCTTTTCCAATACCGATGTATAAATCTGCGTATTATATAATAAGTAATTTATGGTTTCACAGATGCCGACAAATAATTAGAACTTTTCGTCATAACATCCTGATTTTGCCCAGCTATCGCTTACAGCATGAGATGCAGATGAAATTTAACATTGATTTCTTGGAACACAAATGACAGACAATAACTTTCTGTGATGGAAATTTTTCTACCATATATCGTATATCTGATCTGGTTCTCTTTTACCGCTTTCTCCCATTTGTGTGATAAGAACAAATTTTTCTATTAAACATTGAGTTTAGATTTCTTTTTAAATGATGCGCATGGTTACGTGACAACAGCATTTGAAAACTGTTGCATGCTGTCAGTACCTTGTTGTTGTTGTTCGTTTGTGAATCGACGAGAACCACTTCAGTCATCTTGTTGTTGAGGGAGGGGGGTGGGGGGTTGGGTGGGGATGGGATGATTTGTGGATGTGCAGGTGGTGATCTACCCGATGCGTGCACAGAGTGTGCGGTGACAGCTTGGACAGGCAATGTGGGAGACCTGCTCTTGATTGCTGGCGCGAGCTTTTCTTGCCTCTCCTTTCGTTGCGCTGCAGCTGTCCTCCTTTCTTCTTCACATAAACTGGAACCTTTGTGGATAGGTTGGCGCCATCTAGCTCGATCCATAGCAGTTTGTTCCCAGGTGTAAGGGTTGATGTTACACGCTTTCAAGGATGTTAAGACAGTGTCTCACACCCCAACCCACCGCTACATCCATCTACTGATGGACGGAAGGACGAGGAGTAAAAGTGGTGGAGGACAAAGTAGGTGGGGGAGGGAAGGGTAACAACTATTGCCATAGGAATTGGGGAAGAACAGAGAGGGTGAGTATGGAGGGATGGGGGCGGGGGAGTGGATGGGAGTGGTTTGTGTGTGTGTGTGTGTGTGGGGGGGGGGGGGGGGGGGGGGGGGGGGGGCGGCCATTATCATGCCGCCTCCGTCTGCTACTCCTCTAAGTAAAAAACTGCATAGGTGACTCAGGAGTGGCTTTTTTTCACGGCTATCACAATCCTATCTGTACAGATCCGCCGAGAGGGAGGGGTAGAGGTGAGGGTGGGGGAGGAAAAATGACCGGGGAAACTTGAAGCGGTGAGGGGTGAAGGTGAGGGTGACGGTCCGGGGGGAGGGTTGGGGGGGGGGGGCTCAAATTAATCAGTCTTGCTGAGCAAATGGAACCGAGCTA
>JADBJO010000083.1:1017500-1025000 GCA_016801955.1 Conus betulinus | reverse complement strand
TGTGTGTGTGTGTGTGTGTGTGTGTGTGTGTGCGTGCGTGCGTGCGTGCGTGCGTGCGTGTGTATGTATGTGTGTGTGTGCATGTGTTGTGCGAGAGAGAGAGAGAGAGAGAGAGAGAGAGAGAGAGAGAGAGAGAGAGGTGCGAGGTGGGGTTAGGGGTGGGGGTGGGGGTAGCAGGTGTAATGTGCCTGTGGAAATGTGATCTGCACCAACGTCTCCTGTGTGAACACAATCAGCCAGTCTTCTCTCCAGTTCCCGGACTAGCTTCAAGCCCCACATTGCATAGAACAGTGAGTTTCTTTGTATTCTGCAGGTCGTAGACATTTTTAATACAGTTCGGAGCTGAAAATAGTGCAAAGCGCTTCCTTTTCTGCCCCCCCCCCCCCCCCCCCCCCCCCCCCCCCCTCCCCGCCCCCCCCCCCCCCCCCCTCGCCCCCCCCCCCCCGACCCCCTACCCCCCCTCCCCCCCACCCCCTACCCCCCCCCCCCCCCCCCCCCCCCCCCCCTTTCTGATATTGTCCCCCATTTTAATATATTTTAAATAAAAAAACAAAAACACACAGACATTTAAGAACATGCTATGGTAAAAGAGGAAACAAAAGAGTACCCACACACGTACATTTCTTTAAACACGCCATTCGTGTAGCTGTTCAAGAAAACAGAAATATAAAGAGGGGCCGGTCAAACTGAGTTCATCAAAACAGACATAAATCAGAAGCCTGATGAAAGAAAACAGTGGTCGACGATTGGTCCATGCATCCTTATATTTGCTCTCAGTGTTATCATTGTGCATTTTGATTTTGATTCTGTTGCTCCGTTGATCTTGAAAAACAGGAAATTTGATTTTGTCAGTCTGACATTTCCAGGCATAACACATGGCAAACATTACATTATAACAGAATCACAAAAAAACTGTTTCTGATTTTGAAGTGGTGGTCCACTCCTAACATTACAATATCACGTGAACATAGGATTGCTCTAATTGAACTTGCTCATCAAAATACATGACGTATACACTGGACGGACCTGGTGTGTGCAAAACTCGACGAGAATTTCAAGTGGATCTGTGTTAATGTTACAGAGAATCTCCTGCGTGTCTTTGTCGTTACTTTTTGTTTGTTTGTTTGTCAGATTAACAGATTGTGTGTACCCGCTATGATCTTCTTTTGTCTAGGTCACTGTGGAAGCTAAGATACTCCTCACAGTGAATCATTCCAGTCTCTAATTCCATTGAATCTTAGTTAAATGGTTGGAAAAAAATGAACAGAAATATAAAAACAGTTGTTTGCTTATTTCTTTGTTCCATTTTTTTAAACATTGAACTAAAGCCAAGATAAACTGATTAATCTATTTTAACAGATTATTCTAATGCAGACTCAGTTCATAGCAAGTCACCCCTGAAGGCGGAATATGGCTGCCTAAGCTGAGGTACTCAGCTGAAACAGCTCACACGCCGCTGGCAGTTTTCTTACACTTTAACACGCACTCACCGACCCAGCATTTGCGGTTTGTGGGAGTGTGCGTACCGGCTGACACCTGGAAGAATGTTCAGCTGGGAAACATGAACAACGCACCACTGAGGCCCAGAATGCAGACAGAAGAGAGAAGAGGGAGGTGGTGGAGGGCGGGTGGATGCAGGGATCGAAGGGCGGACAGTAGGAGGGTGAGGGAAAGAGTGGAATGAAAGGGGGCGGAAGGGGATGGGGGCATACGCGCAATTCCATTAGTCAAATTATGCCGGATACTGCACTGTCTATGGCAGAACAAATATGAATTCTGAACTATCTTTAACAGATATCGAGGGTGGCTCCGGTAAAAAGTCAGTTTCCTTCAAGTCGAAACGGTCAAACATACCCTATAATTATGTCATATGTAATTGATAACTGAGATCCATATCTGTTAACCTGGACATACTTCATGAGCATTTGTGCAAAAGATCGAGAATCTCAGAGAACGTACAAGATTGACAAGTGTTGGTGATGCATATGTCTATCTGGTGTCATCCTAGGCAGCTGAATGGTTTACAGGAACTGTAGCCTGCCTACAGGCTGAAACAGTATGGAGAGCTTGAAGCAGGGTCAACATTATCGGTCTCTGTCACGAGTTGAGTCGTCGTCGAACTGTTTGTTTGGTCGTCGTTGTGTCCTATCAGACTCAACTCTCTCTCTCTCTCTCTCTCTCTCTCTCTCTCTCTCTCTCTCTCTCTCTCTCTCTCTTCTTTCTCTCTGGGGGGGGTCCTCCAACCTCCCATTTGTTTGTGGGGCCTCCATCCTCTTTTTTCCCTAACTTTATTTTTGTGTTACAACTCTCACGCACTATCCAAGTCTGTCAGACGACTGGGCAGTAAGGGATCTGCTCAGCTGTCTATCCTCCGTGATACAGACCCGGACTGCACTTTATAGAATGGCCTGGAACAGCGAGTCAAGGCAAGGCGGAGTATGGCTGCCTAAGACCTGAGGTAGTTAGTTGAAACAGCACACATACACGCTGGCTATCATCTTACCCCGTACCACACTGGCTACGGCATTTGATAAAGAGGATCCAACAAGCCGGCATATTGTATTGAGATGTATCGACTCATAGCCGTACACGACCAGTTGTCGTATCTCATGCATAAGACGCCAAGTAGCCACTTAAAGCTGCCTGTATTCTCTAATGTCTAGACATTTCGTTCGAGAGCTAGCAACTCCTTCCAACTCTGGTATCAATACAAAACCCATCCGACCAGCAACTCATCAAAGTTTTATCTTCAGTGAAACTGATAGAGCTGACAGTCCAGGTGATGCTGAATCTTGAATGATGTTGATGTCATGACAGACATGTTCCGTCTTAACCTTCTCGGTTGACCTGCGGTCCCTACACTCAATGAATACGAAACGAAACGAAATTTAATTTCACCACGGCAATGAGATAAGCAAATATGAATTTTTTTTTTTCCACCCAGCCCTGGATGAAAAGGGAGAAAATCAGGTAAATACATTGGAGAGAAATAAACAAATAACAAAATCTTACACACTACGACACAATCGATCTACAGTTAGCACCACTGACACGAAATAGGTGATGCGGTCCATGTCTGTCGATGTCTGTTCCTTCAGAGCGATGACGACTCCTGCATGCTGTCTGACACTGTTGACCAGCATTCTGCTTTCCTCAATGCTGACTTTTTTCGTAAGTTCTCGATGTCAGCAGTTGTACTACGATGTCTGTGTTCAGGGGGCTTTGTCAGCGAGATTATCAAAACAGTAAAAGCTCTCTGCTGCCTCTCATAAGATTGATGTCCAATGCGTTTAGGAGTCGCTGGTTTGAATACCGGCAGCGCCAGAAAAAAAAAAAAAAAAGAAAAGAATATGGCGGCGGTGGGGCTCTAGGAATTGTGACCTGGACGCGGCCCGGCCCCTCAGAGTGCATGGAGTTCAGGGCCGAAACCTTTGTCTGGGAGAGGAGGGGCGGGGGTCTTTTCTGCAGACCTTCTGCTGTCAGGCTCTTCCTCGAGTTTTTGCCTAGCATCAAGTGGTACTGAAGTCGCGAAACGTTTCCTGCAAGTAGATGGTCCAATGATCTGAGCCGTCTTGAGAACTGACTATCCACCGGAACGGAGACAAACGCACGGACAGATTACGTGGAAGAAACCCCTCGTACTTATAGTGACGTTTTACTGTTCCATCCGACCGAAAAAAATATCAAGGAGATAATTAATGTTGTTGTTGTTGTTGTTGTTGTTGTTGTTGTTTTGTTGTGTTGTTGTCGTCGTCGTCGTCGTCGTACCCAGGCTAAAAGATTCCAGGGATCACCCGAACAGCCAGTGTATTTGAACACTATGCTACAAATGCATCAGCATTACGTTTTTTTTATTACTCTGCCACGCCACGTGGGCAGCCACACTCCGACTTCGGGTGATTTTGGAGACTGATAATGGTATACTAGGAGCTTGCCACAACTGAAGACATTCCCCGCACAACTATGCAGAGCATAAAAACATTTTGATGTAGCCTTAGTGTTCTAGCCTATATGAATCGGCCCAACACAGCCTTAAGCCAAGACGGGATGATAATTAATGTTTTCACATATTCATTGTTGTTGTTGTTGTTGTTGTTGTTCTTCTTCTTCTTCTTCTTCTTCTTCTTCGTCGTCGTCGTCGTCGTCGTCGTCGTCGTCGTCGTCGTCGCTCGCTGCTTCTTCTTGTTACTGTCATTGTCGTTTTCTTTAAGTCAAAGAGGTCATTCAAAAGAAGTCAGTCTCCAGTCTAGAAAAGAAGGATCAATCATCTCCCCTTCCTATACAACTGTGCAATATTCAGCACACGTACTTACCCAGTCGTTATGCCAGAACATTGACTGACAAGTGCTTGTCTGGACTGTACGTTTCAGACGGCGCCAGCTCAGAAAAAGCATGGCCGTAATCGGTAACAATCAATAGCTTAGCAGTCTTTTGAATTTACCAGTTAGCCAGGTTACTGCAGGATACGCGCTTGACAGCAATTGTATTTGTGACCGTAGTTTTAAGTTACCATGCTTTTGTATAGGAGCGCTTGCAGAATTGATGAACGTTCATATGACCGTTCGGCAGTAGACTGTTATTTTCAATGTAGTAATGGATACATCTCTGCATTAACTGATGCATTTCACAACACATCAGCTTTCACAAAGGCAACGCACTTCCGAGTTATTTTGACGTGTGATGAAGATCTTGAAATGCAACCTCAAACGTCTTTAAAACCCTTGTGACGTCATGATAGTATGCCCTCCCTTCGTAAAGTTGTCAGGAAATATTTACTAACACAGTCTGACCATTTACCTATCGACACACATTTTAGGTTGAATCTTAGGATTATGACACACAGTCTTACCCTGTACTTCTCGGTACACATTTCCTTTCACAATCTCGTTATTTACTTCGCAACATGCGTTCTTTGTAAACGTTCAAAGAGCACGAAATTCCTGTATTAATACATGTCACGAAATTACAGATGTCGGACGCCTGTGACATAATCAATACTGAAAAATTGACTATGATATTGTGTTTTAATATTAGAACATTTAAATTTTACGTTAGAATTACATTAAAGAATTGTGACATACTGCTGCTATCTTTAACTTCTCAATACTAAAATGTTAAGGGTAGGTGTGTGCCAGGATTATGACATAGCCTTGACCTTTATTTCTCAATAAATAGTAAATACAAAGGGCACGCACATGTTAGAATTATGACGCAGTCTTATCCAGAGTAAGTGTTTCACAGTTGTACGTCAGGATTATGACAAAGCCTTACCCTTTACTTCTGAGCACATGTTTTATGCAAGGGACAGGCGTGTGTCAGGATTATGACGCAGTCTGATCCAGTGTAACTGTTTTACAAGTTTACGCCAGGGTTATGACACAGACTTACTCTTTACTTCTGAACACATATTGACATAAAGCACAGGCGTGTGTCAGTTTTATGATGCAGTCTTATCCAGTGTTAAGTGTCCTACAGTTGTTCGTCAGGGTTATGTCCTAGCCTTACCCTTCATTTCTCAACACATAGTTAACACAAATGACACGCGTTATGTTAGAATTATGACGCAGTTTTATCCAGTATAATGATAATATAATAATAATAATGAATACTTATATAGCGCCTACTCTCGGCTAGAGAGCAAGCTCTAAGCGCTTTACAATCCACACTCGTTTACACGTTAACTGTTTTACGGGTTTTCATCAGGACTATGACGTAGCCTTAGCCTTTACTTCTCAACACATATTTAATATAAGGCACAGGCGTGAATCAGTATTGTGACGCGGCGTGAATCAGTGTTGTGACGCGGTCTTGTCCCTCATGATCGTTACCCTGTGCACTGCAGGTACGGAGGGAGGATGAGCGAGCTGGACTCTGTGGGGGGCGGAGGACAGTGCCGGTTCCAGCCCCAGCGGGCGGGAGCAGTCGTCCCTTCGGCATCGTGCAGTTCGGCTTCCACGCCAAGACCTCCCATGACGCCGATGAGGCCCTGCTGCAGACCCGCAGTGAAAACTTCAAGGCACCGCCCGCCCAGCCTGACAACGACATCTGGAAACGACCCCCGCCTGACTTCAGGTGAGCAAAAACAGATAGATGTGTGTGTGTGTGTGTGTGTGTGTGTGTGTGTGTGTGTGTGTGTGTGTGTGTGTGTGTGTGTGTGTGTGCGTGCGTGCGTGTGTGTGTGTGTGTGTGTGTGTGCGTGCGTGCGTGCGTGTGTGTGTGTGTGTGTGTGTGTGTGTGTGTGTGTGTGTGTGTGTGTGTGTGTGTGTGTGTGTGTGTGTGTGTGTGCGTGTGCGTGCGTGCATATGTGTGTGTGTGTGTGTGTGTGTGTGTGTGTGTGTGTGCATGCGTGCGTGCGAGTGCGTGTGTGTGTGTGTGTGCATGTGCGAGCGTGCGTGTGTGTGTGTGGGTGTGTGTGTGTGTGTGTGTGTGTGTGTGTGTGTGTGTGTGTGCGTGTGTGTGCGTGTGCGTGCGAGTGCGTGTGTGTGTGTGTGTGTGTGTGTGTGTGTGTGTGTGTGTGTGTGTTGTGTGTCAGCGTATGCGGTCGTGGTATTTAAAAAAAAAAAAAAAAAAAAGACTGTGCGATTTCCTGTCTGTTTTGCATGAGTTGGTAGATGAGGTTTGCGTTGGTTGAAGGGTAAGTCCAGGGTATCCCACAATGCTGATCTCTGTAAGAATTATAGGGTTGCTTCTGTATTAATCAACAGCAACGTCCGGAATTAAAAATTCATCGAAAATCTTAATAGGTAAAGGAAAATTCGACATGTAGAAAGGATGTCTAACTGGGCTTGTGAGGGTCCAGGTACATGTGATACGAAGTTGAAGGTTTACAGATCATGGACAATGTTTGGATGGGTGGGTGGATATATCCCAAACCTCTATGACATTGATGAAGTCGTTCTGTAGCGAGATCTAACAAACTCCACGTACCCAGTGCAAGAACAGTATTTGATCAAAGACTATTTTGGATGTGAGAGAGATGGAAAGTGGATATGGATAGTGAAACAGAAATTGCTGGACAGGTTGTTGTCAAACGTGCACAGGGTGGGTGATAATGAGAGGACGCAGACACAGGTGCAAAGATGGTTAGCGAACAAGGCAGCGATGTCTCATGCTCTGGCGAGGAACTTCTGTGGAGATAGACCTTGAGCCTGGCGAGAAATTCTTACTTCATGTGGTGGGAAGGATGGGATGGGTAAATCGGTATTTAGTGCTTTGAGACACGCGGTTGGGGTGAAAAGAAAGTGTGTAGTACTCATGTGTTCTGGCCTTGATCGTATGGATCGCTAGGTGAGTGCCTAAAGGGTAATTGAGAGACTCCATGAACTCCCAAAACTTCCGAAAGATGCTATTCAAGTTTGAAACGAGAGTAATCTTTACTATCTCTCAGACATAATACACACTGCGGGGAGAAAAAAAATACAACAACAACAACAACGACGACAACAACAACAACAACAACAACAACAACAGACATTTTGGGGGGAAGAAAAAGATGAAAGA
>JADBJO010000083.1:1002500-1005000 GCA_016801955.1 Conus betulinus | reverse complement strand
GCGCCACCGTTGTCGGCCAAAGACCCAAGTGGGATTCCAAGTTGATCCTGACGAAAACGCCATAGATGGCCCCAGAAGTACGAAGCCATTTACGGTGAGTGGTCATGTGGCGTTTGGTTTGTTTGGCTAGAGGTTTGCGCCACCGTTTTTTTTTTAAACCCAATTTTAGTTCCAAGTTTTGTCCTTCACAACCGCCTGGCATAATGATGATATCTCAGCGTGCCCGATTAGTTTGTATTAAATACTTAATCTAAGGCACTGCATGTTTCCTCGGGCATCATCGCTGATTTTTTTCCGTGATGGGGGTTAGTAATGTCATGTATACATTCACACACACACACATAATGACACACACACACACACACACACATACTTATATATATATATATATATATACATACATATATATACACACACACATACATGCATACACACACACACACACACATACATGTATATTCATATATGCATACATAGAGACAGATAGATATACAGAGATACTCCTGTGTGTGTGTGCGCGCGCGCACTTTCATCAGTATCACTGACTCCCATGTTCCCTGTGCAGAGATTCCGACGGCGTCACCGTAACCCGTACAGCGCCTTCATGGAGCGCGTGGAGAGGGACGTGGAGAGCAAGTGGAAGGCCGAGAAAGAGCAGTTCGAGTCCAGCCTGCCACACAGCACACTCGGACATTGAAGTGTCCCGTCCACCCTTACAAACACAGCAGAAAGCGTAGAGTGATCCAGCCCTTGCGTACCGTGCCCCCCCCCCCCTTCCCCCCCCCCCCCCCCCCCCCCCCCCCCCCCCCCCCCCCCCGCCATCTCTCACCTCTTGCTCCCTTCCAGTCCCCTGTAGTTGATTCCAACAGAAAAAACTGCACACAGCACTGTCCTTTCCTCGTTGGCGTGTGTCTGATGGAAACAAGGCGTCATAATCTTCATCCTTTTCTTCAGTGGGGGTCGATTATGTTCGGGCATCACAGAGAAGGGTGTGGGTGTCTTTGGAACGGGATGTTCTGTGGTCAGACCATGGGTGGATCGAAGTACCCAAGATAAGGTTCAAACTCAGCAAACATAACGTATGACTAGAAGGGCGCTCGGGGTGGAACAGACCTCCGCTAATGCCGTGTCAAGTCTTTGGTGTCTTCTGGTACTGTCGCATCTTCCGCGTGGTCACACGTTTTGAATCTGTACCCCGAACCTATGGAATAATCTCAATATATATTCAAAAAACTATGAAAGATACATCAGAACTGCTTACAGCTAACTAAATCCCCATTATCTCGTCTATGCTTTGATGGTAGTTGCATGTTTCTGTTCGGTTTGTTACATGCAGTGACTACATCCTCATTATGTTGAGTTCACTGATAGTAGCTGCATGTTTGGTTCGGTTTGTCACATGCAGTGACTAAATCCTCATTATGTTGAGTTCATGATGGTAGCTGCATGTTTCTGGTTCGGTTTGTGACATGCAGTGACTAAATCCTCATTATGTTGAGTTCACTGATAGTAGCTGCATGTTTCCGGTTCGATCTGTTACAGTTCAGTGGTTGAATCTTCATTGTCTCAGCTACAATGTAATGTTAGTTGTATGTTTCTGCTTCAGTTTGCTAAAGTGCAGTGACGAAATCATTGTCTCGACTACACTGATGGTAGTTGGATGTTTCTGCTTCAGTTCGTTCCAGTGCAGTGACTAGCTCTTCATCACCTCAGCTATACTTTGATGGTAGCTGCATGTGCCTGGTTCAATCTGTGACAGTGCAGCGACTAAACTTCATTGTTTCAGCCACACTTTGACGGTAGTTTGCCTGTCTCTGGTTCAGTCTGTTGCAGTGCTGTGACTAAATGAAGATCCTCCTCTTCTTCCCTCGCCCTTTATGAATATTAGTCGGCTCAGGCATGTGTCTTGTGGTCTCGATCTGTCAAGTTCCTAGATATCTAATAAGCCCTGACATTTGCTTTTTTCGGACGGAGAACCACGCATTGTTTCCAGGGGAATGTGGATCTTTTCTTTCGGCACCACTAACATGAAATGGGTTCCTCTTTTGGCCATGGGTCCATCTTTCTGTCAACTGTTGTTAAAATCGGTTTCCGTTTTTTACGTAATCTTGTTGACTTCCTGGCAGATGGACAAACAAATCAACAGACACGAGCACAACTTCCTTGCAACAACAACAAACAACAACAAACAAACAATGATGATGATAACAAGAATCGCCTCCATAACACTTTATGCAGAAATATTTTCAAGGAGGGCTAACTCTATCAAGCTCAAAGAGCTTATTGTCTAGATGAATGGTCGACGTCATTATCTGGAATATCAGAAAGCTCAAGGATTCAGATGGATGGCACCCGGCATCTTCTCCGTTATGTTTTCAACCTCAAAAGGAAAATTTTGAATAATTCAGCCCTTCAACCCATTTTCCCCACCTTCTCCCTCCCTTACCTTTTCTATAGTCGCCTTCCCTTATCTTGGACGAATATACTTTCTTCAATTTGT
>JADBJO010000083.1:885000-997500 GCA_016801955.1 Conus betulinus | reverse complement strand
CATTCGAATTTTGCACGTTTTGTTTACTTCATCTGTAGTCATCATGCATGTCTCCAAACAGTTAAAAATCTGCACGTTTTGTTTACCTCCATTACAGCCACCATGCATGTTTGCAAATGCAGTTCAAAATGTGTATGTTTTGTTAACCTCATCTGTAACCATCATACATGTCTCCGAAATGTTTAATAGCATGCAAAATGTGCATGTTTTGTTTACTTCATCTGTAACCGTCATGCATATCTTCAAACACACCGTTCAAATTTTGCACATTTCGTCTCATCTGTAGCTATCGTGTATATCTATGACGGTTCAAAAAGTTGATGGAACTCAGGAACCAAATTTCCCGTCAGTTGATACTGTTCCTTTGCATAAAAAGACGAGTCGAACTTATCTCCACTATTTACTGAGTAGTGGTAAGCTAGCAAAGCCCACTGGATGTCTGGAACAGCATAAAACGCTACCGGAATGGCTGACAGAATTTGAGGAGTGATGTGGTTTGGGTATAATCTGACCAGGGAACACACTAACCTGTGACACCCGTAATCCTGGTTGGTCCTGAGCTATAAATAACTATCGTGTAAATGTCGTAATTAAGAGAAAACCATTGGGATAGAAGCTAAAATTGTTCAACTGCGTTATAATTCAATGGATTTTAGCATCACATCCTCTATCCGTCCTCCACCCCCTCCCAAAGTAAAAGACAGGCATTATCAACTGAGCTTTTGTTGTCTGGTGCTGAAGTCGTGCAAGTTCGCCACAATCTGTTCGATCTCGCGTGGTGATATTTTGAGTCACACTCGGTTGAACCTCAACCTCGCGTGGTGCTTGTTAGCAGTTCGTTCCTGATCAGGCCATCATGAATCGGGTCAGACCACTTTCATTTTGCTCTGGGCTGATCGATGGATACTGGTCAGTTGTTCGACAGAAACTGACGACAGAAGTGGCATCGAGATCTTGTATTTTGTCAAAATTTTTCAGTCCTGCCAGGTAGAGAGGCTTGCCTTTTAGGCTACATAATAGTGAACTGTGTGCTTGTCACAAGGATAGTGCTAGCCTGTTAGTAGCACTGAGTGCTTTTTACTGTTTTACTGTTTCTTACACATAATTGTGTATGTTTTTGTATATATGCGTGCACGCGCGAATGTGTGTTAAGATTCAGAAGTTGTGAACAGAGCATTTTGATCTTGTTTAAAGTCAACAATAGACTTCTGTTACACACTCTCAAGTGACATTCACACACGCAAGCACATACGAGCGCGCGCACACACACACACACACACACACACACACACACACACACACACACACACATCAAATCAAAAACTGTAATTGACTTGAACATCTGGATGAGAGTACCGTGCATGCGAGACAGTAAACAGCTTCCGCGCGCAGCCGTTCATCAGCGGGACTAGTGTACCCACTCTCTCCTGTTGATTTATGCCACAAGGCCCTTCAGCTCCAGATCCAGATCCAGATGCACGCACACACACACACACACACACACACACACACACACACACACACACACACACACACGCATGCACTCACACATTTTGTTTTACGTTTCAGTGGGATTGCTAGATTTTCTCCAGATTAATTCTTATTATGTGACTGTATTAATCTTTGTAGGAAATAATGGTGAATCAAAATCATGTATTGATACAAATTGTTGATTCTGTTGTATATGTTCAGTTAGCATTGGTTGTTAGATATTTTCACTTGTCCATAACTTTGCTGTCATGGATGTTGTAGTGAATAGTGCTATCTTCATATCCTTTTCGTTGTTGCCACTTTTACAGATTATTTTTACACACACACACACACACACACACACACACACACACACACACACACACACTGATGACTCACTGACTTACTGACAGACTGACCGAGTCACACACGCGCACACACACACACACACACACACACACACACACACACACACACACACACACACACACACACACACACACACAAGTGAATTCAAATGCATTAATTCAGAAGAACATAACCCTTTTTGTCACATGAAAATTACTCTTGACTATCACCAGACATGTAAATTTTTAGCAGTTTTTTTTATATTCATGAGAAAATGTCTTTTGTGAAAAGTATCAGCTGTGCATAATTTACTTGAATTTGATTTTACAGATGAGTAAAATGAGCAGGAGAGGATATAATTAGAGACTGTTGAGGATGGGCGGTGGTACTGGCAGGGTAGAAAAGAAGAGAATGCAGCAGCTAGGGTGGAGGGAAGGGGTTGAAGAGTGAACAAAAGCGTATGAAAGACTTGATTGAAAAACAACTTTGTAATTACTGAATTGTCTATTTATACAGAGATCATCAGAGGATGTACAGCATGGCAGAAAAGGAAGATGTCTTTCAAGGACTAGACCAAACACAGGTTGAATTAATGAAAGAAGAATGTATATTGGTGGATGAGAACGATAGGACACATTGGCTCGGCTTCCAAGAAAGTCTGTCATTTATTGGACAACATAAACAAAGGTAAGTCGGTCTTGAAGCTGAAAACATGTTAACAAATTCATTATTATTTTATTTTACAAAAAAGAAGTATAATCTTCAGTTACAAATAACGAAATTGGCTTGGACAAATGGTGGAAAACAGCAAAAGTGTGTTTTGAATCTGCTAATTGCTAGTAGTAGCAATAACACAGACTCACTGTTTGATATAAACATTTTTGTTGGGTTTTGTTTTTGTTTGTTTTTGTTTTGGGCGTGGAGTGGGGGTGTCTGGAAATGTGCATGCAGTTGATAAATTTCTATGAATTAAAAAAAAAAGTTAATTGAAATGATATTTCATTATGTTTGAAACACTGAAACTTTTCTTCAAGACAAGAAAACATGAGGAGATTCAGATGTAAAATTTTAGTTTAGTTTTATGTTATGTATTTATAGCCCAGCTGAAAACACAGGGCCTTTTCAGAACTGGTACTATACTGGGATTAAATGGAAAGAAAAAAGGCCCTATCTTGAATTTTTGAAAAAGAAAGGAAAAAAAAATTGAGACAACAGCATTTTTTAGTAACTAGTGTGGTTGCTTAAGTGCTGACATTGAACAGACTAGACTGAGCCTTGCAAAAGGTTACCAGCCATGCTCCTTAGTTTTTCACCACTAATTTACACACACACACACACACACACACACACACACACACACACACACACACACACATGCTTGATGGAAGAAAATGAAACATATTGCAACAGTACAGGAAGACAGGCCAAAATACAAATAAACACACAAATGTAATGTAGATTTTATGAACAGTACAAACTCCCCAGACAAATACTGAAATAGCAGTCAGCATGAGAAAGCTTTGAATTTATTGATGGACGATTTTCTTGGAATGAATGAAGGCCCTGACTTTGGACAGAGGATGAACCGAGAGTATGGACCGTACTAGTTAGTCCACCAGAGGATTAGAGCCAGATGGGTCTGCAGGAATGGGGCTCACTGGTTCCACAGGATAGTGGAGAATCTGTTCTGATGGGTGGGATGACATTTGTGCATCGTGATGTAGAAAAAGTGTCTGGAGTAGTGGATGTGCTTATGGTTGTATCTGGCCCAGAGTGGTAAGTTGGGCAACTGCAGGAAGCCTGTGTGTAGTGAAGAGGCATTAGGGAAGAGGATGTGGTCATTCTGGGTGCAGGAGCAGTGATGCTGTCTCATGCTGACGGCTATCAGGGAAGTACTGTTATGTGCATTTTTGTGTCTGTAATGACTGAAGTAACATATTTGTCAGTAATTTATGTATGTTTTGTATTGAACATAAGATCTGCGTTCATTTACATTTTGTTTTGTGTATTTATTTGTATTTTGTTTCTGCCATTAATGAAAAGAATTTGATTGCAGTAAAAACTGCATCAAAAAAGTCATGGGCAAAAAGACATTACAGAACGGGCATGTCTGAACGGTTTGTCAAATTTCACTGGTCGTCATCATCACAACCAAGATACAACAATGACAGGAACAACAACAACAACAACGAGAACAGCAATGACAACAAGGCACACTTTTGAATTGACCAGAGAAATAAAAAAGTATTTCAGACTTTTTGGAATAAAGAGAGGAAAGTTATTCACAAAGATAGAAAAATGAAGAGTAGAAGGGTTTTCTTTTCTTTTCTTGATTAATGGTAGAGGGGGTTGTTTGTTGTTGTTTTTCTTTTATAACAGCCAAAGAGTCAAAGAGAGTCAAAGGAAAGGTGAAATTATTAGCAAAGAACTTCCAGAAGGTTTAGTTTGGATACTATTTGCACTAAAAGAGCCCCATGTCCCTTTGGGCAGAGATGGGATGGAGGGTGGTGGTGTGGGGGGGGGGATGAGGGAAGGGTGTGAGTGGATGGCATATGAATTTTTCTTTTCATGTTACCATCAGTGTGTCAAAATCAGTAATCAAAACCATACATTATATGAACAGTTAAAAGTTTGTGGTTGCATGTTTGTTTGTTTGGTTTTTAACTATTGAATGATCATTGTGTTTTCAGAATGCTTCACCGTGCATTTAGTGTTTTCCTGTTTGACTCGAGAGGCAAGCTCTTGCTGCAACAAAGATCAGATGAAAAGATAACTTTCCCAGGTACAGGTTATTTTTTTTTAAAACAAGCTCCAGATCTTGTTGTTTTAATAAAACCAGTTGATAGAGGTAGAAGTTGTATGTTGCTCTTTATATATATATATGCAAGACTGTAGTTTATTATGATTTAGTCAGAAACATGCATTATTTTAGTGTGCTATGCTTTAAAGTCCAGCATTGTCATTGGATCTTCATGAGTATGTTTAACACACTGAAGTATATGTGACAATATGAATGTGATATAGTCATCATGATTGCACCGATGGTGTGGTAGAGAAATGAGAATTTCAGGGTTCATTGCAGTCCTTTTTAAATCCTAGTACTTCACTTTGCCATATATATCTGTTTCAGTATTATCTCAATTACTGCTTCTTCAAATCTATGTGAACTTGACCAACAGTAAACTGCCTCCTGGTCTCTTCATATATTGTTAACATGGTATTTCCATGTCCCAAGCTGTCACAAGAAGTTTCAGGGGGCCTTTCCTATTCAGGTTCAGTCATTTGTCATTTGGAACAATTTGCTATTTCTCTGGCAAGAGTCTGACTTGCCCAGACTTTCTCATTTATGAAATCTCTGTTAAAGCACATACTCTTCTATCTCATAGCATACTTCAAGTTTGAAACCAGCTCAACCATGCTCTGCATGTGTGTGTGTAAGTATGTCTATGTGTGCAGAGAAATCAAGTCTGTAAATATAGCTACTCATTACTGTGGTCCATAACATTTTACAATTATGTTTCTGTTTGCTAGGCTAAGTTCTTCAGTTGTAATCAATGGTTTTATACATTATACCTGAAGTCCTCAGTAGATTGGGTGCAACAAATATCAGTTATCATTGCATTAGAAGCCTTCACACATACACTCACCTTTCGTGTTCTCACACTTCCATCTGCATGTCTTATCCTCAAACATAAAAACATTGAATACATTCATGTATATGATATATACTGGATGAATAACAATTGAAGTTGTTTATGTAGAACGATGGAGTGGAAATAAGGGAAATGGCATCAATGAAATCAACGCATTAAGGTAAATGAACATTGTGATTTTACAGGTCACTTCACCAATACCTGCTGTAGTCATCCACTGAACTTTGAGGCTGAGAAAGAGAGGAAGCGAGGCTTTGGGAGTACGCAGAGCAGCTCAGCGCAAACTCAAGCATGAGCTAGGGATTGAAGCCAAGCAGGTAATTTGATTATACGCAGTGATTCATTGTTAATGTCTTCTATAATATGGAAAAGATGGCTTGAAATTGCGGAAAGTGTGAAAGTTGTATTGCTGAAGATATTTGTTTACTTTCTTGGAATCCAACATTTGAAGTTCTTATCAGCATTAAGGAGCTGCAGGTTGACAGTTTTTGATCCAACATTCAGAATTTTCACCCATAATTAGGATACACAGCACGATAGTTAAACATTAAGTTAGGTTTTTTTTCCACCTAGCTCCCACAGTATGAAACAAACTGCCTACATGTGACTGTTCAGCACTGATTCAATGCATTCCTATTGTTTTTAACAAGTATTGACTTCCCATCTGTCTGCCATGACTGTACCTGTGCATAGTAACCTGTTCAGTGTGTGTGTGTGTGTGCACATAGGTATGTGCATGTATGTACATGTGCTGGAAGGGGTCTGAGGAGGTTGACTTATATGAGTTGACTTTTCTTGTGTGTGTTGTAAAGCGCATAGATTAAAATTATGTGAGTAGTGCGCTATATGAATGTACGTGTTATATCTTGAGCCAGTTTGTTGGCTCAGCACCAGTAGTAACTCTTTTTGTCTGCCTGTGCTCATAAATGAAACAGAAAGATACCAGTACTCCCAATAGACATGCTTCCATGCACTTATAGTTGAATGTTAATTGATTTGACATGCTTGTTTTTCAGTTGGTGCTTCCATGGCATTTACAGTTGCATGTTAATTAATTTGAAGTGCTTGTTTTTCATTTGGTATAAGACTTTTTTGGTTTGTCTTTATTTTGCAGTTGCCTTTGGAGGACTTCCATTATCTAACACGCATACTCTACAAGGCAGAAAATGTACCCAGAGATGGTAAATGGGCAGAGCATGAAATTGACTACATCCTCTTCATTCAGCGGGGATGTCACTGTGATTCCTAATACCAATGAGGTCAAGAGCTATCGCTATGTTGACCGCGAGGAACTCGAACAACTGATTGGTGAGTTATGTTAAAGTTTATCTTTCTGTATGAAGGGCTCATAGAAACTGAACCCAGCACACAGCAGACACTGCGCTACTGCTGGATCACTTCCGTTGTGTTCAGAGATGCCTGTTGTGATCTAACATATCTAAGACTCGAGCACTTACTGAGCCCCATATTGACAATAACTGATTAGTTAGAGCTAGTATGGGTTAGCATTTCCTTTCAGAATGCCTTCATGTCCTTCCAGTGACAGTTCCCATGAAGTAACTGACACGCAAGACTTGAACATGAACTTACCACAGCAGTGAATGTTAAAAGAAGCAGCTGGATGGAGTGGAAATATTCCACAAATGAATGACTCTGATAGAAATCAAATCCATGATCTCCCAACAATGCACAACACTAACCAGCAGTCCTGATGGCTGGTCTTCACTTTTCTTTTTTTTCTTGCAGTTTTTTTTTCATTCGTTTACTCTCTTTTTTGTAAATTGGAGGCAAAATAGTGAAGTAAGTACATGTTTGTGTTTTTTCTGTACACTGTTTAGCCAGTTGATATTCATCGATCACCAATCACTGATAGTGTAATCTTTAGTGATGACAAGTTAGTATAAATTGTGACATTGATCACAACTCATTAAAACTGGTTAAAAGGTAAGATATCCCTTTGTTATGAATTATTGCTGCAAGTCTGATAGATACAGATTGCCTTCCTTAGTTGCATCAGACATGGCTTCTTTTTGCATGGATAATTGCTAAATTTTGAGATGTATTTGTATTTAAAAAATCTATCTCTTTGACATTTACTTTTACATGTTCCAGTGACAAGGCTTAAGTTAGTGGACTGCTTCAGAAAGTAAAAAAAAAAAAATTAGCTGGAAACATATTTCCTAGTTCCAAAGGAAATTTCATTTTTTGCTCATTTCTCAGTAGCCACAAGTTTAAGCATTTTGTTTGTATATGTGATGGCATTTTACATTTTCAAGTATATCATGCGGTTGCATAATGTGCTTTTGGCTACTAAAGATAAAGAAAGTGGTAGAAAAATTAGTTTTTTTTTTTATTTTATTAGAACTACATGTTTGCCAGATCAGTTGCTTCACAAAAAATATGCAACTTGGGAAAGGAAGTAAAACGCTTGCAAAGTTATACACCATTGTGAACATTTATAAAACAAAACAAAAGAAAAAAAAAAAAAAAAGAAAAAGTCCATTGAATTGTGTGCATTTCAGAAACAGCAGACCAGAATGGCGTGATGCTGACACCGTGGTTCAAGCTGATTGTGTCCAAGTTTCTCTACCAGTGGTGGGACCACTTGAGTGATTTGGATTCACAGAAAGACTTGAACACTATTCACAGAATGGTGTGATTCATGGATACCGTCAACGACTTTTTTTGCTGTGATCTATTTTGTAATGTTGACTGCGTTTGGCAGTATTGTAAACACAGGATAAATGGGAAGATGAGGGAATGTTTACAGTTCCATTTATGTATATATACACAGTTTTTTCTGTGTGCAATGAAATTATGGTGGTGGATGTGCCTGGCTGTGCATGTCTGTTACAGTGTGAGTTATTTTATTTGTAAATAGCCATCAAATCTCGAGAGTAAAAATTTAGTGGAGGTGGGGTGGGAGGATTGGAAGTGGGTGGGGGAGGGGGGAGGGGAAGAGGAGTAGATTGATGATTTGCATTTAATTCTAATAAATAAGAGATACTTGCATTCAAATGTGAGAAACTTGAATTACAAGACATGCAACCGAAGAAGAAAGTATTGTTTTAACGTTAGAGAGAAAAGAAAAAAAAATGGAACAGAGGTGTTTGCATGTTGTATGGCTATTCCTTCTTAATATTTTAAATAAGCAGAGCCAAAATAAGTTATCCAATACTTGATAACCATTTGCTCTGTTGAAGAATCTTCTTTTTATTCATTCCTATAGGTGTGCAGACATTCCAATAATATGTAAGAGTGTACACAATCTGAACCAATCTAGTCAAAATCATAGGCCTCTTCAGTTTACACCACTGTTCATAATTTTTAAAACTCAGTGTCTTTTCTTCCTTCATTTGTACATTAGAGAGACAGTTTGTGTCTGACTCACATATGATAAAGGGGAGGAGAGTGAGGTGAGAAAGGTTATGTGTACTGTGAGTGTGTTGAAGCGATAGAATTTCAGTCACGACAGTGAAGGCCACCCTTTCTGCACTGATGTGCCTTTTGTCATGAGAGCATTTCAACCCAGTCTTGTTCCAAACGTTCACTGTGGCATTATGTCACATGAATTTATTTTTTTATGATAGATCCAACTTTGATTTGCATGTTTTTTATTGGCACAGCCAAACATTAAATAGAAATGCAAATATATGATGTAACGGTGTCATCTGGTGTCAGTTATTGTGAAAACATGGTGCTTAATTTCTGTTTTCATGCAGTATTTTTTTTTGTTTGTTTCTCATGTTCCATAAATGTTAAGCTCAAAAAGTCTTATGTTGCTATATTTGGTACAATAAATGGGGCCAATCTTTTGTTCTGTATTCAGTAACATGTTGATTCATACATGTTCATGTGGATAGAGTTTGCATGAAATGGACAAATCTTTACAAAATGTAAGCTGGCAGTTGTGACAAGGTTTGCTTGAAATGACACTTAACATATAATTATCTTTTATCAACTCATGTGGCAAAACAGCTGTAACTGATCGTAACTAGTAAAAGAGAAACATTAGTTTCGTAATCTTTGAAAATAATGCTGAAAACATTGATGATTTACAAATTTTACCATTTGGCAATACCCCCAAGCAGAAGAAGGCTGGACAGGTGTCATCAACTTTTGTTTGTTATGGCAAGTTTAATGGGGCTAGAGCTTGAAATTGCCTTGAATATATACCATGGATAAACACAGACACATTCTCAGTCACACATACTATTGGAACAGGGCAGTAATATGCATGTTTTGAATGCGCAAGCATATCAAGTTTTATAGTTTTTGCATTAAATCAAGGAGAGGACAATGAATTCAAGGAAATATTATACACAAATTCCTTTGACATGCTGTCTTACATGCTCACTGAGTGACAACAAGCATACAGTAACAGGATTTTAGCTTCAATAGTGTTATAAAAAGTTCACTCAAAATGTCACTATAGCGGCTGCTGAACCGTTGCCCAGTGACTAAAAAGCAGTGCATCACTTTGACCCCCATATTACAAAAGCTATTTTTACATAAAATTGATATCAACAGTTGACACCTTCTCTTGCTGAAGTTTATGGGCTGGTCTCAGTCACAGAGATGCATTGCAGACCTGAACCCTTTTGCATTAATAGTGGGAGCAGCCATGGTGCTGCTTCTTGTGCTGCTGGATTTCATGAAGGGAATAACCACAGTTCATTGATAGGAATGTACTCATCAAGCACTGAGCATGTGTTACATCACTTGAGGATGCTGGGAAATGAATAGAGGAACTCTTCTGTGGTGCAATGCAATGAGATGTTGGAACTATTTTTGGAATCTGGTACATGTTCTATTCATTGAAAAAGGAAAGTAAATTTAGACAGACTCGTAAATGAACTTGACTTCATTTCACATTTGCTTTCGAGTTTGATGAAAAATTATGACAACTCGCAAGAGAATCTGGATGACTACAATAAACAAGCTAAATGATGATAAGACTAAAGTAATACTGACCTGTCCAAAGAAATTGTTTGATCTTCCATCTCTTTCGGACTTGTCGAAAACAGATATTGCCTCCTCCTGTCTTGTCTACGATCTTGGAGTCCCTCCAGATCAAAGCAGCCCTTTCTTTTTTTCAAAACATTCGCCTACTTTGAATTTTGAAATTTTGGCTCGTTTTTCTTCACCACCAGAATCTTGGTTTGCCTTTCACCTCACGTCTATATGTGGTCCTGCTAGGACATACACTGCCAACAAGCCCTCACCAGGTAACCCTGTCCGAGGCGATGGGTCCAGATGTCCCCAGGTGCGGCCTGTCCTCTTCATGTCTGCTTTCAGGTTATGATGCCATGTATTTCTTGGATGGCCTCTCTTCCTTTTTTCCTGTGGGTTTGAAGTCGGACTTGCCTTATGGTGTTGGATGCAGATTTGCAGATCTGTGGCTGATCCTTCTCCAGCATCTTTGGAGGACCTCTTCTGCAGATGGCTGTTTTTTATTTACTATCACAGTTCTTCGATATCATTACTGTTAAGCAAGCGAATCCACAGTATTCTTCTGAGGGAAGTGTTGGAAGTCAGGATTCTCTCCATAGCCGTGAAAGTGGTTCTCAAGATCTTGGCTCCATATAATGAAACAGTCTTAACAATGGTTTTGTAGATCCTGATCTTTGTTTTCGGATATGTTGATCACTACACACTCTTCAGCTGACGAAAATCTGCCCACCCCTTAGAAACTCGGGCTCTAATGTCAGCGTTTTGTGCCTTCACCTTTCCTAAAATAGATTGTTGTAACTCGTTCCTTTGTCAGCCTTCCCAAGTACTTTCTCAACAGACTCCAAAACTCAAAATTCTGCTCAAACTGGTCGTCTTTTCTTGCTTGTCAGAGAACATGTAACATGTAACTCCACTTGTGTTGTTGACTGTCATCTGTCCACCCTCTCCTTTGCTGTCATCTCTTGTTTTGCTCCTGACCACTTCATTGCAAACAATGACCAACTGTAAAGCCCTTTCTCTTCCTAAGTCTTAGCAACAGAAACAAATAGTCTGGCTATCAAACACTCAGATTCCCTGCTTACATTCAAGATATGCTTTGAAAACACATCTCTTCCATTAGTAACATATTGATGCCTGCAAGATAAAGCATTGATTTAGTATGATGAGATAGGAGTGTTTGTACAAGTATGTCTCTAGAACATGCACTTTGCGAATATCCAAGATTACTACAAAGTGTCCCCCCATCTTCTAGAAATCCTGTGTTCAAAATGTCCTCTTTTTTCTGAAACAATACTGAAATCTGCTTTATTTTTCTGTGCTGTTGTCTGCTTTTTTTTTTTCCGAATTTTTTTTTTTTTTTTTAATAGCCCATTCATTTGTCCTTTTTTTTCTAAAGTGTTTCCCCCTTTCTTGTTACATGTGACAACATGCTGGCTATACTGTTACAATAGCAACTTGAGCAGTGAGGTGTTAACCACTGGAAGGGTCTGAAGCTGCTCATTTTTCGGTGCATTAGCTTATTTCTCATGTATGTATTTTTGGCACTGTCATGCTTTATTGAAATTTTTTTTATTATCTTCTTTTGTTTGTTTAACTGGATGTGTTTATAAGCAGAATGGCTAAAGCACTTTAACAGCCTAATGTGATTACTTTAAGTATGTCACATGAAATGTGTATTGTTAAATAAAGAGAACGTCAACAGCTTTCTTTTTCTCTAGCATTCGATCAAGTTTCTCTCAAGCACGTAATCCCTCACACCGCATGTTCACCTCCCCCAAACTTGACCACAACCCCACCTCCTTTTTTGTGTGTGAATATACGCATGTGTCAAAAAAATGTCTTAATACATCAATTCCCCAGGCTAATTTCAAGCACTGGCAGCAAATGTGTGACCTTGTACAGTGCAAGTGGGCGAGTTGTTAACACTGCATTTTACTGTTTGTCCTATCAGTTCATTGTCATCATATTTTCCTTCGCACGCTTCAGTTTTGTTTTAAAAAATCCTGGCATGGTTGAAAACATTTTGGTATTCACATTGCTATATTGATCTTTTTAATGTATGTAGCTATGCTCGTTTAAAATTAAATCATGGATGCACACATAATGACAAAGATAAAACTATGTTGTCAGAGTTCCAGCTATGGGTTACTTCCAACATATTCTGTACTGTACAGACTGGATGTTAAATGCACTACTCATACTAAATATTGCATGGTTTGGGTTTAATGTCAAATAGGTCTTGAGCTTGGTAGGTTGCCAGTTCTGACAATAGATGTGTGTATCATGTAAATAGAATATTGCTATCCTCCTTTAGGATTGTTGAGTGTATGCAACACCTTCACCCCCCTTTTACTTTCTTTTCTGTTACTTTTTTCCCTACCAGCACTGAAGATGTAGAGGAGTACGAGGCTTGGAGAGGAGGGGAGGAAGGAAAAATATCAGCAGCTTCGTGCTTCCTAACTAGGAACTGTACACACCTGTGCCATTACTCTGCACAGAGAATCATTTATGTTCATGCCTTCTTCCTTATATCAATCAAGTTACAGTACACAGGGCTGCTATTTTCCTTCAAGTTCCACAGGATTTCCTTATTGAAATGGGGGAAAAAAAATAATAAGAAATCAACAACTGTATGAACAGATAAATATGAAACAAACAAAACAAAAAAACCAGCAGGAAATAAAAAGATAAATTTCATTTGGCCTGATGACGGTA
The DNA here is from genome assembly GCA_016801955.1 of Conus betulinus. Taxonomy (NCBI): domain Eukaryota; kingdom Metazoa; phylum Mollusca; class Gastropoda; order Neogastropoda; family Conidae; genus Conus; species Conus betulinus. The sequence goes on along the minus strand of JADBJO010000083.1, from coordinate 984,361 downwards.
GATCTAACAGTTTTCTTAATATATGATTGAAAAATGGTATCCATATCAGAAGAATACATCCCACACAACCTGAATGGAAAATAGGTGTTGCTAAACCATTTCAAACACAACTCATGTAAGTCAATAAGGGGAATTGTACAGTTTTCTGTTTTAGCATTTGATGCATTGTATAATCTTTACAGTTGAGTAATCAAACACTCGGTTCCTTGTAAATATTTCCAGCATCACCATTCAGATGCAAACAGCCATGCATATCATTCTTGTCATTTCTGAACACACATTTCACAAGTCAATGGTCTAGGTAGATATTTTCAAATTATTTTTGACATATTCATGATATTGTATGGCAAGGCACAATTGTACTAATATCAGTTTTCAAAAAACAGCATTTTTTTTCATATACTGAAATTATGTCATAGGGTTGGGGGTTTTTTTTTTTCCGATCTGCTGTACAACATAACGACAGCAGTTTCCAGTAAGTTTCTGGGAAGACATTTTTCACAACAGGTCATCCTGACAACTATGAAACTTGACATAAATTTATTCAATTGTCCAAACAGATGAACATTCTGAAGAAAAAATGGACATAAAGTCCCCTCAGCTCTTATTAAGAGTGTATATAGTAAATTACGGAAAACTAATCCTCCTGGTGAAAAATTCCGAATAGACATACTGTGTATGTACATGTCACAGAAAGTTCCTTTTCTTCCTTGACACACTGCCATCATTTTTTTCTGGAGTAATGTCAATCACGTATAGAAGAAATGTTCACATTTTCCTTCCATTTTTCCCTTTTGAAACAGAACATGAAAATCAAAGCATACTTTTGAAAATTACTGAGAAATGGTTTTAAAAAAAAAAAAAAAAAAAAAAAAAAAAAAATTAGAAGAAAAATACTCACCACACCACTGTTCAAGTCTGAGAAATCAATTTTTATGAGGTAAAGTCTACTCGGCCATTCACAGGAATATTTGTTTCATATTTTCATTTTTTTATACGCAATCACCGGAATGTGCAAATAATCCTCCTTGCATTTTGTGCTGCTCTAAAAGATGCGCAACATGAACCTCAATACATGAAGAAAAATAAACTCTTAACGTTGCAGGTTAGATTTACCCACTTCCTGTAGACATTCCATTGAACATTTCTTCGTTGAAATAATACTTTTAAATTCTACTTAGCCCAGCAGGAAGCCTATGTAAATTAGATCTCCTGACTGTGATTTCTATTTATTGAGCTTTTCTTTCAGGTTTTATAAAAATATTTTGCACAAATGATATAGAAACAGTTTACACTGCCTTGATATAGTTCCAATTTCATAATTCCAGTATGTAACTTGCACTACAATTTAACAAGTGCATAAAATTAGCTACAGGAATGCGTCTTCTTTTTTTTCTTTTAATAAATATTCCTTAAATGCTGAAAAAATGATTCATGAAGGGGAAAGGTGGAAGATTAAGGGAAAGAAAAGTAAAACCATCACAACAACAGGATACAAAAATAAATTTTACTGGATGCCATCATTTCCAGAAAATATGTCATAAAAACCATAGGTAAACATTCTTAATCAATGAAACATTAAGGCACTTGGGAAAGATAAAATATTCCCGATTTTTGCTATCTTTACAAGAGGGGTAACTTTATGAGTGCTTTTTGTTAAAGTGGAACTGACTTGATTCAAAACCACCTCTGGTGTAAACAACAAATTTACTGCCACAAAGAAACAATATCACCCTGCATACTTTGTTGGTATAAGACACAGAACGCTGAGCAAACTGTCAACCCTTGCTGACAATCGTGTGTCTGAAGACAAAACCTCACAAACTATCCCATGGTATGATTATACACAAACTTGATAACAGAAAGACAAATTCAAAACGGTAAAAAAAAACCAAAAAAAAAACCATACACCGTAGTATAGCAAATACACTGTATATGACCTACCCAAAGTTAGCCAAACAGTTATTTAAAATTAAGCGATACAAGTCTGGTCTAAATGCTATTCTAATGGCTGACTATAACTAAAGCAACAACAAAGCGGACTTTCACTGAAAGGAAAACTAAATCCTCGTATTAATCATGACCTACAAACTGCTATTGTAATGGCAAAATTAGTAACTGAATTTCCATGTTCTGAAATCATCAGCTCGTCATTTTTTCAGGTCTTGGGGATATCTTTGAAATTTGAGTCATGTAAAATCTACTTGTCAAGTTTTGGAGAGCTAAAAGTAACTATCAAACGGGGAAATAAAAACAAATCTCCATGTGCTGTCCAAGGGGTTTTAACTGCACTTCAGTTGCCACTGACAAACTAAGCACATGAACAAAAAATTTTTTTTACATCCTTGGAGCATGGTGAAGATCTGAGAAATGACATCCAGCTACGAATCATTTTCACTTATTTATTTATTTTTTTCTATATTCAGCATCTATTGTCCTACAGAGTTAAAACTGCTTAAAATGGTTTGCTAATCACTGAGCAGCAAAAAAAAAAAAAAGTCATTATTTTTTTTCTCAGTTTGAAAGAAAAAATCTCTCATAATACCTTTGTATCTAACAAAAGAGGCACTCTTTTGCCAAGTACTTTATCCTAAAGATTATGCACACACAGGCTTAGGCTGTAAAAGATCAGTTACTGCTCAGTGCTATTTCCTTCTCTCACTTACACAATCATACAGCAAAGCCTTACGCTGTGCCACTGGAGTCGCCCAAATTTGTCACAGACTGGTACTTCTTTGCCATAATTTCAAGTCCACAAAAATAAATTGTCACAGACTGGTACTTCTTTGTCATAATTTCAAGTCCACAAAAATAAACTGACCGCATAAATAAAGAGACTACATCAATGAGTAAGCACTTTCCTCCACTGAAAAAAAAAAAAAACTGCATATTTCAATTAAAATCTGCTTTCAATTCTACATACAAAATAATATAATAAAAATAAAAAGAGCTATCGATAGAAAGCAATGCACACAGATTTTTCAAAGTTTGGTGCCGCACTGGATAACAAACAAACAAACATTCCTCAGACGAAAAAAAAAAAAAAAGAGAAAAAACCCCAAATGTTTGGAATGTATTCAACTACTTAGTTGAAAGTGCCTTCTTACACATGTCATTGTCAACATAGTTTTAAAAAAAAAAAGGGGGACTTTCCTAAGTGACAGAGTTTCCGGATATGTGTGAATTGTTTAACAAGACACTGTTGAAAGTATACATCACTGCACATCCATAAGTAAAATGGCACAGTTAATGAATCCAAAAAAGAAAAAAAAATATTAAGAGAGAAAACAAACAAAAAAACGAATCATTGTGAAAAGCAAACAAATATACATAGAAACGTATCAAACATGGAGCACAGCACTCACAAAGTATTTCTATTAAGAAGTCAATTAATTGTAAACCACCATTTTTTTCATCCTTTTACTAACTCATAGTAACTTTTGTTTTAAGTCTAGTAATACAATAAAGAGATGCGTATTAATCAGTTTTCAAATACTCACCTAGATTCATTGATAAAAACTTTAGGAAGCCTTGTATAATCACACATATATACATTAATTTCAAACATTTTAACTATATATCTGAAAGAAAATATTAAATGAGATTAGGAAATGCAAGTAATAATCAAATAGGGAAGACAACTTTTGCTACCTAGGTAAAATTACATTCTCATAACTCCAACATCAATTTGTTTAACACAGTTTCAGGCTTGTGGCACACAAAGAAAGAAAATATTTTGTGTACCTAATACCTATATGTGTACACAGGGTATCGACGCAGAAAGCAATATTAGCTTGTAATTATGAATGTACAATTAACCATGGAAGCTACAGTTCCCTCCCTTATTTTTTTTCAATCATTTTATTTCCAACACCCTTTTCTCTATCAAGTATTTGCTGTTCATTTTTGACTGTCTGACAATATTTTGAAGACTCACAAAAAATGAAAACAAAATCCAATCAAGACAAAAAAGAAACATGATAAACAAACCCCGAACTACTATTTCTATAAAAAGAACACACAATGGCATATACAATGTACAACAACTACATTAACAATATATCTACATCAGCTGCATTTTTACATAAAACAAAAAGATCAAACTCAGAAATCAAAAACTAACCACACATATGATAAAAACACAAAATCCAGCTGTAGCCTGATTAGACAAATTTCAAAGCTGTGGTATCAAAAAGCAAAATCAAAAACTCAAAAGACAACCGCACACAACAAACAAATGAAAAAACAAACAAAACTTGGGATAGCCTCAAACAAAAAGAGTGGAAATCGGTCTGAAAATCACACACAAATATAACTTCTTTCTTTATTACAATCTAATACAAAAAATAACGTCCAGTAATAGAATGTTTACCACTGAAAAGCAGCAGCATATTATTTGAGCTGTTTGAAGGCCTCTGGAAAGATGCATTAAGGTGATATAACAAAGAGGTAAACACATATATGAGACAGGATCGTTTTTACTCTCTATGTCTGCAATACAGACTTTATTCACCTCAAAATAAAGCACTATGCCAGAAACCTTAACAAAACAATCACATTTAAAACAAGGATTAAGTTATGGGTGCATAATTCAGATCGAAATCAGTTGTATTCTAGACTTGCTTGTTTCCAAGAGGAATGAATAAAGAGAAAAACGCCAACAACAAACAAAACAAACTATAAACAAACGTATCAGCAAACAAATCCCCTCAGAAAGCTTGTGCAACGGAGTTTGTGAAAACAGAAAACACAAATTTGTGCAGGGAAAAAGATGGAATAAAACAGCAGAGAACAATCAGGATAGGGCAGACAAAGATTAGAAAACAGGACAAAAGATAGGAAAACAGGACAAAAGCAAAAGTAAAAAAAAAAAAAAAAAAAAAGACCCCCCCCCCCCCCCCCCCCCCCCAAAAAAAAAAAAAAAAAAAGCAGCAGCAGATTCTTGTCCAGTCAGATACTAGGTGACCATCCTTTCCTTATGCATCAAAACGCTGGTATGGCTCTTCCTTCATCAGACCTATTAACACACAAATGAAGACAAATCTGAAACTATTTGGTTACAGACATGTAGCAAAAGAAAATTCATAGAGTCCTGTTATGAAAAAGAAGCACTTATATTTCCTTTGCCCCTTATAATCCCTATGCCCTCTGTCCTTCTCTCTCGTTGATACCTTGAGCAGTGATCATAGTACTAGTCTTGGTAAAAACCATAGTAGCATGGCAGCCAGTCTCTGGGAACAAAATTAGTAGTCTTAAAGGAGACAGTTCAAATGTCATGTTTCTTCATGAGACAGATACCTTAACCTTCTATACATTAAGCACTCTTCTGAAAATAGTACTGTGTACATACATTTAAAATTGCCATCCACATTAGTATATATATCCCTATGTTGTGGACCAGTACATGGCTACCTTTCTTTGATTCTCATTTCTTCCTATTATTTTCTCTTCTTTTTAACCACTGAAATCTTACAGAAAATGGCAGCTTTGTATGGAGTCTAAATAAGCACAAACTACTCAAAAATAATGGCTGGTTTAGTATGCATAAAAGAATCTTGACAAAACAAAAAAAATGGGGCTGTCACTGACAGATATTCTGAAAAAAAAAAAATCCTTTCCGATTAAGGCTTAAAACCACTGCCTGACTGCCCTGGGCAAGGGGGCAAGTGCATTGCTATGTGAGGCAAGTCAAGCTCATACTGAACTTGCCTGACTGGGCAAGTAAAAATTTTGAAAACCAACTCTCCCCCTTTCCACTCCTCCCTGCCCTCCCATTTTGCTACCCTGATGTCAGTAGGACAGTCTTCAGGTTTAGAGCAGACAACCATTACAACTCTCAACTATACAACAGCCCCAGCTGTGTGGAGACAGACTTCTTCTGTATATCAAAGGTGACTTGCCGCTGGGTTCTTTTTTTTTTTTTTTTTTCTCTTTTCAAGAAAGCCAAAGGTAATTTATCTTACAGGCCATTATGCTAGGCTGGAGATCATGCTATTTTTAACTGCAGAAAACTGGTTTTCTACTTCATGCACACATTCTTTCAACGGTACAACTTCCCCAATCATATGAATCACACAACACCAAATATAATTTCCTGGTTCTTTTTAGAGAGACAGAGTGAGTGAGTGAGTGTGTGTGTGTGTGTGTGTGTGTGTGTGTGTGTGTGTTGTAACAGGAAATTTCTTAGATCTGAGCAAGTCCGAAACCCTTTTGGGTAAATCATGTTTTTGGTGATTTGCTTGACGACGCAAGTGAATAAAGGGACTTCTGTTAAACCCTGGAAAAGTAAATCAAACACACATAGGTGAGGAAACAATACAAACGGGTGGTGCTGTACTACTATGGCGATATGCTCACCCATAGAAGGGCTGGCCTGGAAGAGAAATCTGTTAAAACAATTCACTGAAGCAAACAGAAGTAACAAATTTTCTTTCACCTTCTCAGTATCACAGCAGATTTCTGTCCAAAATAAAAACAATCTTAACTGAGATGATAATGAGAAAACATCCAGCAGTGTACAGAAATCTGGTATGTGAACTACAACCTTTTAACTGTGCAACTGAAAAACTGACCATATTTGCGTCTGATTTCATCCAACCGCTCCTTTCTCTCGGCTTTGCGTTCTTCGTTTCTCGCCTTGCGTTCAAGTTTGCTGTTTTCATAGCGAGCATTTTCCTTATCGTACCTGGGACAAAAAGTATATCTTGTTCATAAAAAAAAATCTCTATTAACAACCAATATAAAAGACACAAAAATGAAAGACAAGGTCAATGTTTTTTTGAAAAAGTATATAAAACAAATAATCAAGTCAATAAAAACTGCAGATATACACTACACATAATTCTCACATGCACTCCTACAAATCCTCAAAGTAAACAAGAGAAATGATTAAAGGTGCAACTCTGAGCCAATGCTGCAGGCTGGATCCGTGAATCAGTAGCAAGCACACAGACAGGGGCAATAAAGGAAAACAAGGAAGTGACAATGAATGACCTCATCTTTATGCTGAGATACGTGACATATTTCGAATGGTGCTCTGTTTCCCCCAATGTTTGTTAATTCTGTGTATAATGTCAGCAGGATGCTGAGGCATCTGGAGGGAGCTTGTGTCCCCTTCATCTGAGTTCATCATGACTTTGCTGAAATACATCCCCAGGCACATTGCTTTTTCATCTCAGTTCAGCACGACATTGCTGAATACATCACAGGCAACACCTTTCCCTTGTAACTCAGTTCATCATGCAACACATTTCCCTTCTATCAAAGTTTATCATAACACTGCTGGAACTGAAGACTGAAATGACAGCAGTTACTGAAGACAATGCCAAAATAAAAATAAACAAGAGATAAGCTGCGCAAAGTATGCTTATGTCATATACCATATCAAACAGAAACACAAACTTTCCACAAATATGCCTTTTTCACACACAACAAACAAGTGATGAAAATGATACAAAGTAATACTTCTTAGAAGGTTTCTGCAGAAGAATGAGAATGTACTACCTTTTTTCAACGGAGTTTAATGCAATACTGCTAAACTACACAATTAATGCATTTCCCTTTTAGCCAGTGTTCAACATAATAGTGTCACAATACTATCACAATCAAGCAGTCAGTGCAAGCAATTATTTTTCGTACAAAATCATTAGTGTACGAGTATTTCATCACATTCCCTCTCTATGGTTAAATACACTTTCCATGTCAAATTTGAGATTATTTTATCTGATAGCTTACTTCATTCTTTATAGTCTTCAAGAAAAATCACTGAGACAGCAGACCATAACATGACATATGTGGAAGCCAAAGCAGCTTTGCATACAGGTAGTATTGTTAAGTGGTACAGTTTTTTCCATAAAACATGAAAAAAACAAAAAGTAACCAAACATGAAAACAAGGAAATAAACTGTCTTGCATCAAATAGAAAAGATTTTGTACTTCTCAGTGGAACTGTAACAAAGGCATACTTCATGGTTTTTTTTTATTTTTTTTTTAATTTCATGCACTAAATTTAAACTTTCAGTTGCAATAAAACAGAAATCAAAAGCTACAGTATCCCTCATTGGTATCCTTATCTCTGTGTGCAAGTCTGCTTGTTTTGACGCGCTCATTTGTCTGCGTGTGTGTGTGTTTTGTTTTTCGTGTGCGTGCGTGCATGTATTTGTGTGTACTTGTGTGCGTGTGTGTGTGCGAGTATGTGGTGGGCGCGTGCGCACGTGCGTGTGTGCTCTGAGTAGTATTTTATCATGTTTCTGTAAAATGTGCTTTGGGCTCGAGCGAGGTAAAGCCCTCTATAAATATTCTTTTACATTACATTGCATTACATTACATTACATTACATTACATTACACTGGTGATTTTGATTTTACAATTCTCTTTCAATTTACCAACTCAACAGTTCCATCAGGTATCAACTGTTTGTCATTATCTATCATTACTCACTTGCTCTTGTTTCTTCCGCGGCAGCAGCAGCAATAGATACAGCAGCAAGTGATGGTCAGAATGATGATGCCACCCACCACACTCATGGCAATGATGAGTGCTTCGAAGTTCACTGAAATGGTCACAAAAACACTTCATAAGAAAAATGTTCAATCTGGAATGAAATAAAGCAAGACTCAAAAAAAAAAAAAAAAAAAAAAAAAACATACATATTATATTACTGGTAATAATGCTTTACAATATTTTGACATGTATCACTGGTTTTATTTTTAATATTTCAAGCTGGTAATAATAATATGCAAGAGTCATTGAGTGCCTTCAGTAACCTAAACATCCATTCATCCTTCCATAACAAAAATAAAAGAGTAATGTTATTAAACAAAAGAAAATGCTTACACCAACACACTCCCCATCTCGCTTCATCCAAAGCACATATCTCCTTCGGTGGCAGGATTTTTTTCACAGGGTAGGCACACAGCGGCTGTTACTTTTACACCACAGACACTGCAAATCACATAGTGTACAAAGAATACTTCATATCCATGTAAAAATCACATTTCATGTACAACAGGCATTTGATGTAGAGAAATGATCAATATTCACTTGTACTCCTACCTGAATACACACAATAGTGTCTACCTGTTTTATTTTTTTTAGGACAGATAAGCTGATGTGCTCTATATTTTAGAGATCAATCAAAATCAGCTGACAGGGAAAATGATTAAAGGCCTGAACTGGGCATGACAGCACTCTTCAAAATCTCCAAATATATTCACAAATCATAAAGACATGTTCTGATATGTTTCATACACAACACAGTAAATGTACTTTTAACAGTTTTAGCTGTCTTCTTAAAACAACTGTAAATATGGCATGCAAACAATATGACCTTATCACCAGACACATTTTATTTTGTAAAGCATGATACACACTTTTAGTCCTTTCTTCATCCTACTTTCATGGATCAAGTTAAGTCAGTTGTGCTGATCATATATGCCACATAAGGCTTTCAAACAAGCTACAAAAAAATCTGAACCATGTACAAAAGTAAACAGTTCAACACACAAATCTTGAACTAAATTCTGCTACTTTTAGATCATACCTAATCCTGTTTCTATCGTATCAAAATGAAAGATACTGATCTTTAACAAAAAAACATCTGCATCTGGTTGAACCTTTATGCACAAAGCTTCAAAAAATCCACTGTAAAAACTAAAATATTTCTGCTTGCTTCTGTATACATCCTAGCACTCCATAACAAGAAGTTCAACTAAATATGAAGTAGTCTACCATACAGTATGTATTATGGAACCTCAACATCTCATAAAAGTTAAAGAATGTGTGAGAAAGGTCTGACCATGTGGTCTGCAAAATATTGTCTTCTCTTTACAATTTCCAGAGAAAGGTGGAACAAATTCCCAAAAAGTCTGGGCACATTTGGAAGAATTTAAGATCAGTTTGTGTTTGTGATTAAACCTCTTGTCAGCTGTCTTTATCTTTGAACACTCAGTTTGAGATCTAAGAAGGATGGGCAACTTTTAAACTTCTTGGCATTCCTGACAAGCTGGTCAACAACCTTGTTGCCTCAAATAACATGACTATCAAAACAGTATTGTCACCATCACTACTGAGACAGTTCTTGAAACTTTAAGAGCATACGGTGATTAATCATGTTGTGACTGACAACAAATTTCAAGAGCATATAAAGTCTTTTGACAGGCTACTGCATTTCTGAATCAAATTCACAAAACCTCACTTTCAAACTCCCATACATACACAATGTAGCAACCAATTCATCATACAAATTACAGTATATCATAACAAATACAACAATTAAACCAAATGCACTGATGTAACTGATGGTTAAGGTCAACACCAGCATATCATGATTACTACAGAGGGAGGGACCAGCTCCTGATTCATTCTGCTCTTGAATGATTTTCATGACAAAAATTCATGTTAACTCAGTATCTGCACACTTTTTCATTAAATGTCATAGGTAAAACAAGCTTTCAGTATCAATCTCAACACTTGGTTGGCTGGGCTATAAACAACATCAACTGAATTCCAAACAGAAACCAGTAGCAGAATGATCCACCTGATGACGGTCTCAAGACAACACAAAGGAAAGAGCAGTTCATTGCAAAATACCTACCGGTTTTTTTCCCCAAGTCCAGGGATATACTTTTTTTTTTTTTTTTTTTTTAACCAAGAAAGAATTGCATAGGTATGAATATTTCAGTGTTTATTGTCCAACATTGTTTGCTGCTTCTTACCTTGGCTCCAGAGACTCCCAGACAATCATCGCATGACTTGTTGTGCTGAGCACACACTGCACATACACAAAACCCTTCTTATTCCACTGGATCTCTAAAAGTGACAGAAATTGTGAGCTATATATTTTCATCATGTCTTGAATTTTGCTCTACAATTGATTTTACAGTAGCTATCATTCCTTCAATAATTCACACAATTCTATCATACAGTTAGAACCAAAAACATATCCCAACTCTGCTTTAACAATGCAATAATGAATACAGGAGAAGCAGGTTCACGGTTCAAGAAGAAGAAAAGGAAACACCCGAAGGTGCTGGGGAGGACCCAGAGAAGCACTGTCTCCACCTGCCTTTTGAGCAGTCCTGTACCACCCTTGGAGGCCTGCACTGTGTTGACGATGGGTACAGGCACGCGCAGGACACTCCATTAAGATATCAAGGGACATAACTGCTCCTGAACAGAGGTAAATCAGACTACAGGATGCAACTCATAATAGCCTTAAAGTAGCATCCCCATGGTGTACCAGCCCGTATCAATTTATGACTGCAGAGCCCACCGGCAAAAAAACACCACCCTCCAGCTGTCAAGCACACCCCACAGACCCAACCACCCCTGCCCACGGACAGATGAAGACAGTGCCACTCCAGCCACAGCCAAGCTTTCGATATATGGTCTTGTGTGCCCTCAAGAGAGAAATCCAAAGTTTGTAATCTTTCCTACTGTCAACAGGACTTTCCCTGTGGTCAGTGGGTCTTTTCTCGCTGTCACTGGACCTTTCTCCAGGGTCAGCCTTGTTAAGGCAAAGAAGAAAAGGAAACACCCGAAGGTGCTGGGGAGGACCCAGAGAAGCATTGTCTCCACCTGCCTTTAAACAGATGGAAAACCAGAAAAAACTCATTCCATTCTTACTAACAAACGCATGAAATTATTAGGTTTTTGCTTTACTAGTGTTTATAAAATCCTTGTTTATCTTATAGCATTGATCAAACACTCTCTATGCAGAACCAAATATCTAATGTTTGTCGTGCATGCTTCCTGGAATTGCGACATATTGCTTCTATCTGGTCTTACTTCTCCACACAGGCAACAATCAGACTCATCACCGCCATGGTAACATCCCGATTAGACTACTGTAACTCTGTGTTAGCAGGACTTCCTTCAGAACAGCTTGCACTATTACAAAGGGTGCAAAACAGTGCAGCTCGGCTTGTTCTCAAAAAGCGTAAAAATGAGCATATTACACCTTTGTTGCGTGAAACTCCACTGGCTTCCCATCAAATATCGATGGCAGTTCAAAATCGCAGTTTTTGCCTATCGTTACTTTGATGGGACACTCCCACAATATCTTTCTGCTTCTCTGTCCACCTATCAAACTTCTCGGTCTCTTCGCTCATCTTCTCAAAAACTTCTGAAAATTCCTAGGCGCTCGTTAAAGACAGTCGGTGAGAGAGCATTTAGCTTAGTGCGCCCACTCTTTGGAATTCTCTTCCTGATAGCTTACGTGACCTGCCCACATTATCTAAATTCAAGTCAGAGTTAAAAACATACTTCTTTAGGTTAGGAAAGCCTTCTTCAACCATGATATCTAAATGCTGTGTCTATTATTCTGACCTGACTTTTTATGTACTGTATGCAAAACTGTATTGTTTATGCTTGAACCGATGAACTTGATAAGTGCGCCTGTGTCGGTGTGTGTGTGTGTGTGTGTGTGCGTATGTGTGTGTGAACACATGTCAGTGCAAGTGTTTGAGTGTGTGTTGCGCAATGAGTTGACCCCAAGAATTGCGCATATAAAATCCATACATTATTATTATTATTTTCAGGCTTATCGATTCTTTACCAGTGAACAGCTCACAACCAATCCCTTCCCATATATATACATATATATATATATCTCATATATATATATAAATATATATATATATATTATATATGCACCCAGTATTATCAATGGAAAAAAGTAAGACCTTAACTTTACACCCAGTATGTAGTTAAATACCTTTAAGCTAACGCTGAAAAAGCTGCTGAGACAAACAAAACAAATCTTGTAATTTGCCCCCCCCCCCCCCCCCCCCCCTGAAATGTCTGACATTCCTTTTTCTATGCTCTGTGAATCAAAATTACAATCTCTAAATCTAATTTCAATAAACAAGAAACTAACACTACCTATAAAAAACATGACTGCGTGCACTGAATGGCAGAAGGAAAAATGTGAGATTTATTTCTGGTGGTGACAGCACAGCTTTGTCATCTTAATAGCACAGACTTGTCTACCTCAAAATTGAACCATTAGTATTCCATGGAGTAAATTTTAGTATTCCATGACAAAAGAGAGTATTTTTCTTACCTTGAACTTTAATATGGATCTTATATCTTGTTGACCATCTCATAAATGCCCTCGTCCCTTTCACCACCACCCCCCCCCCCCCCCCCCCCCCCCCCCCCCCCCCCACACACACACACACACACACAGAGTGACAGGCAGTCACACACATGTATACCCTTCATACAGTTTTCATTTTCCATCTTTTTCTTCTGTTTTAGAGAGGTCGGAGGTGGGCAGGGGGGCTGGAGCTAATTAACAATAGAAGTTAAAGTGACAGACACACCTTGAGCAATTTTACTGTCACTAGTGCAGGAAACATCTTCCTGAATAGGGAACAAGACAAGCGGTCGTTGACAAGGACAGATTCGCATCAGCACCAGCCTACACATCATGATGATCATCTCAGCATTTATCACCTTCTGCTCCAGGTCCCCCACTAGACTTTGCCTCGGCCTTTTTCAATACTTGTACAATTGAAGGTGTTCCTTTCATCACTTCTGATATTTTTTAAAGCGATTTTGATGAAACATGCTTTATGCAGTTGTCAGTACAACTCAGAGATATGGAGAACCAACAAGAAGATTGAGAGTAGGCTCTGAGGCTTCGAAGGAAGGTGTCTTCGCTGAATCCTGAAACTTCACTGGCAGCAGCATGTCACCAACAGGGAAGTGTCCAGGTGCACCGGCAGCATAAACAACACTGTGGCCGAGGTGAAGCAGCGTCAGTGGAGGTGGCTGGGACACATCCTTCGGATAGGCAAGACCAGACTCTCTCTATACTACGCTGAGATGGGGCACCACCAGGGAAGACTAAGTGAGGCAGACCAATCGGCACTTGGAGGAGGACAGTGGAAGAGAGAGAGAGAGAGGCAGGCAAGACCTGGAATGAACTGAGCTGGCTTGCCCAGGATAGAGAGGGCTGGAGCGAGCTTGTTGGCGCATTATGTCCCCAGACAGGGGATGAAGAGGATTAAGTAAGTAAGTACAACTAAAGCCCGTTTCGCACAAAGTGCACTACACAAAGGTTGGACTTTTTTTTAGCTTGGGACTAAGCACTTCCAAGTTTGCGTGATATGCATTCAGGAAAGTTTGCTCCCTCGCTTTGGAAACCTTCTTTTCAAGATCTAGCTCTTCATTACTCTCATGAATGCGTAATTTTGCTGGTGGTGGCATTCTCTTGTGAATATCTGTGTCAGTCGCTCACTATGAAAGATGGCCGACCTTAGTATAGGTGAGTATGCGCCAACTGGACTGCATCTTCAAACAGGAAAATAGTACTTTTTTAAAAATTTCTTTCTTTCTTTTTTCTTTTTTTTTTTTTTGTAGCGGATGTTGCTGATTTTTCTATTTTTTGTCACTCTCTGCATATCACCATATTTCCAGTCAAATTTCTTATACCTTCACTCATAATTTGTGTGCAACATCAAATAAGCTCCCAATCTGTTACATGTATTATATATTCTGTCCATTTTGGGCAACTTTAATTTTATCAAAGCAGGCTTTTAATCTGACATGTATGCTGTATGATCTAACATGACATTTTCCTGAAAATTCATGAATCATTTTTTTTAAAACCACACATTTTTCTTCCAAATAATCCCCCCCCCCCCCCCCCCCCAAAATGAAAAATGCTCAACCCTAAGTACCAATCAAAGTGAACAAAGATCATTCCAGTTTAGAAACAATGTGGTCACACACTGGAAAATGCTGACACTGAAATACTTGGGTCAACATTCAATATGATTTACACTGGGGACCCCATATCAACTTTAGCACTAACAAAACCAACAACAGAACAAGGCCTAAACTTTTTCCAGCACATACTCAAGATGCACAAGAAGAAGACAAATGCGGAGTTCAAACCCCTTGTTTATCCTATACTTGATTATGCAGCCAATGAATGGGATTCTAGAAAAGAACCTTATGACAGTTTAGTGAATTCTTGTCAGAAGTTTCCAAGCCCCTTTTGCTGCTATGGTGTGCTACGAAACACTGACAATGGGCGACATTCACCAAACAAGTGTGAATTCAAGCCACTCGCTCTGTGATTATGAAACACACAATCAGACTGGAATCTACTGCCAAAGGAAGTTGTAACAGCTGAGTCACTGGACTGCTTAAGTCCAGATGTCAAAATAGCTTTTTCATTCACCCCCACCCCTTCAACCCAGATGCATACTCTCTTTAAGACATTCAGTAAATCCACTTTCATGTACTGTAATGGACCGCAACTCTTATGCTGGTTGGAGTTGTTACAAAAACAAAACAAATAAACAAAAAAACAAGAAGAAACTTTCTATCCCTGTCTGAGAATTTTCCTTGTTGTAAATTCCGAACTCCTGGAATTTTAATGAAATTTAACATGTTGGGAACATCGAGCAGAATTTTCTATGATAACAAAAAAATCGACTTCATATAGTTTTAAAATGGAGTGAATGTGGGTGGAAAATGAAGCAAAATTAGAAAAGTGAGGGGGTTAATTACCGCCAAAGACACAGACTTTCTTCTTCTTCTTCTTTCCCTTGACTACCGCCTTCATCATTTTGAAGATTCTGTAGACTATAGGAGGTTTGCACAAAGCTGTCAAAGTTACCTGAGTTAGTGTTTGCTGGGCCTGGGGGGGGGGGGGGGGGGGGGTGATGGGGAGGGGAGGGAGACAGGGAGGAGGGGGTGTAGATCAGATTAGGGATTTGAAGCCCCCCAGGGTGGGTCTGAGGGCAACCTCAGCAGGAAGGCTGTTCCAGTCGGGTATGGTCCTGAGGAAGAAGATTTCTGTCTATACAGAGTGCTGCAGCTGGAAAGGTGGTATGTTGCTGGATGGGACCGTCGGGTTCCTTGGGTGCAGAAGGATTTAGAAAGGGTTTGTGGCATGTGTTGATAATGAGGCTTCCATTATGAAATTTGTAAAAGTTCACTAGTCGCGCCTTTCTCCTTTGTTCTGTGAGGGGGGAACCACCGAAGGATTTCAAGCATGTCATGTACACACTGGAGGTTTTCCGGTGTCGATGGGTGACCCAGCGAGCAGCTCGACGTTGGATCGCTTCCAGCTTCTTAATATCCTTCTCTATGTAGAGGTCCCACACAGAGCTGGCGTATTCATGGGTTGGGCGGACTAGTGATACTGATAGTGATAGGTAGGCTTGCTGCTTAATGCGCTGGGATCCTACTTTCACTAATTTCAGGTTCCGTCTCAGTAGTCCAAGAGTCTTTTTGGCATGGTTGGAGACATTGGAGATGTGGGGGCTCGCACTGAGATCAGAAGTGATGGTGACGCTGAGGTATTTGGACTTACTGTGTCAAGGGTGTGGCTACGGAGAGTGTAGTTTGAGGGTAGGGGGGTTTCTCTTCCGGCTCACTCGCAGTGTCTGGCATTTGTCTGGGTGGAAACTCGTGAGCCATCTCTGCTCCCACTCTGTGAGTCAATCGAGATCCTTCTGGAGGGCTTGCTGGTCGCTGGTGGAGGAGATAGTTTTGTGGCACAGAGTGTCATCAGCAGAGACAGCAGTGGAGGACAGTCCAGTTGGCATGTCATTGATGTAGAGTAGGAATAGGCTAGGCAAGGTACAGAACCTTGGGGAACTCCAGACTCTACAGGGACAGGACTGGAAGTAGCTCCATCCCACTACTCACTACTGACTGCCGTCTACCCAAGAGGAAATTCTTTATCCAAGTGTGTGTTTTACCTGTGATACCAAGGGAATTGATCTTGTGGAGCAGGAGGGAGTGACAGACTTTGTCAAAAGCCTGGAAAAGTCCATGATCAGAGCGTCTGTCTGTTTTTCCAGCCTCAAGGTTTATGGATAGCTCATCTACAAGTCCAATGAGCTGGCTTTCACAGGAGCGCTGATGTCTGAAGCTGTGCTGTGCTTTGGTGATAACACCATTCTCCTTAGTGAAGTTCATGACGGTGCTTGTGGTGATGTGCTCCATTACTTTGCATGGAACACTGGTCAGAGAGATAGGACGGTCGTTTTCTGGTTGGCAGCGCTCACCTTTCTTGAAAACTGGGGTAACATTGGCACTTCTCCAGTCCTTTGGTACTATGCCTCTGTTCAGGGAGCACTGGTAGTGGAGTGTGAAAGCAGGGGCTAGTTCTAAAGCAAGCTCTCACTGTTGTTTATCTATGTCCTTGGCGGTAACTAACCCCATCTCTTTATAAATTTCAGTTTCATATATAATGCCTTTTGTGTGCCACGGAATAGTATGTGTAATTAAAATCGATTTCATATAATTACCCTTTCCAACTCTAAAGCAAACATATTCACATAGTTTTACTCTTTCATTTCATTAAAATCGGGGGGCTGAAATCCTTCGGCTGATCACTTCGTGTAATATTTATTAACAGTATTCCTAGTACTCACAGACACTGGCGCTGGGGGGGTGTCGTTGAAGGTGTTGTGTACAACAACTTTTGTTGTTGTAGTATTACTAACTGTAACAGAGGTTTGTGCCACAATTTGAGTGGCAGTTATCATCAGAACAACGCACAACCACTCCATTTTCATCATGATTTGGACTTTGGGTGCAGAATCACAGCTGTACAACGTAAACAACTTCCGTCTTCTAAAAGTTTCTTGGCAATTTCGAGGAGCAAGAACAGTGTCAGCTGACACGTTCGTCACTTCCGTATTGGCTTTTCGACCGTCATTGTGCAATTTTGTTCCCTGTTGAAAACTGCCCAAGGAAAAATTGGTGTGTGCATTTCATGCAGCGATTGCTGTTCCTTGGCCTGTTCGGACTACGTCCTACAGCTGCGCAAAATATGAAACGTTCACGAATTTGCGTGTCATCCCTGTCAGCTGTCAGCTGAGCTGTTTATCTTAGGGTGACCAATCAGGGGGCGCAACAATTAATGTTAACGACCGACTTTTAAAATAAGACGACACGTTTTGTCGGATTCAAGCCTCGGCTCGAACTGAGCAGTATCATAATGCATTGAAAGGTCTTGTGTTTGTATACAGCGCCTATTCTCAGTCAAAGACCATTTACAATCCACATTTGTTCACAAACTGCCCCTGTCTGCTGGTGCAAATCACGGATTGGTTCGATTCAGTGTGATTCAGTCGAATATAGGTCTCTCAGTTTTTCACTCATTCTTTTGATTTATTTTTTTCTCGGAGGATGAATGCTTTTTGCATACGTGTCATCCATACCAAACGGTCAAACTGCTCTTCTCTTTTGAAAGTTGATTGTACGTATGCAAGATGTTCATACGTGGAACCTCTGTTATAGTCTCCTACAAAGGACTTTTTGGGAATGGAGTCAGAACCAATGTTAACTCGGCAGGAAAAATTCCTTGTATCAAAAGGCCACGCGGACATTCGAACCTGCAACCCCAGTATCACGAAGATCTGCTGCAATCATATATGAGCAGAATGGGAAGATGGTAGTGGATGGTGCTCGTAGAGTAGGGGAATGCACGCAGTGATGCAAGTGGTGTGAACGGTCTCTCCACATCCGTCCTGCTATCTTTTTCTTTTGTAGCTTCTGTTTCTTTTTATTTCTTGTATGGCATGGCCCAGCTGCATTAAGCGGCTGCAGCCTTACAGCAGCATTTCAGGGACAAGTGGCTCTTTGTTCAGCCAGTGTGTATGACATCAGCCATTCCTTCCAGCTTCCAGAGGGGAAAAGGGCGAATTTTTAACATGCTACTACAATACCTCCACTACAAGAATGAAACAGTGAGAACAAGATGACTTGGTAAGTTTGAGTCGTGACTGATACCGCTGGCCATAAAATTGAGTTGAAAATCGTGTGTTATGACTCTTGGTGTGGTCAGTAGTAGTATCGCTGTATGTACTATTTACGCCATGAGTATGTCATGATAAGGTTCATCCACTAACACAAATTATGTAATTTCGACACATAAATCTGATACTTCCTGGAACGCTCATAGGTGTATAAGCAACTTCATAACTCAAGAAGACGTTCAACACGTGCAGACCCAGCAGGAGTTCTGGTCCTCTATAACAGTCCTATGTTTAGACAGCTTCAGCGCATTCCCACTGATGAAAGATACAGTCAGTAGAGCTGTCTATTTTACAGTGTTAAGTGGTGCCTGTTCTTGTCTAACACACGCAGGATACCACTTACTAAACCCCCTACTGACAACAATAATTGCTTAGTCATGGAGCCGGTGTGAGGAGAGCGCCACCACGTCCGTCCAGCGACAGTCCCCATGAACTTGCCGATACCGGTGACCCCAACGGAATCAAACCAAGGCCATAGACGTGGAGGGGACATCGAAACAGAGGTCACGATGAGAACAGGGCATGAAGGGCCACAGAATTTGAGACTTTTTTTATACTGATCGATGAGAATGAGGATGATGCAGATGATGCCATTGATTTCCATTCTGGTCCGAGACTGCATGACAGGGCTGTACTCTATGCTTACTTTCATTATATCCCAGCGTCAACCAGACCCGAGAGATACAGACACCTGCAGTGTTGATTAGGAAATTTGAACGACACTCCCAGAGACGCATCTATTTAGTGGAAGAAAAACTCGATTGTGTAGTCCCAGTCTTCCCAGCTGAGCACGCAGCAAACTCAACTCTGGGTAGGAGCTGGTCTAGACAGAAAAATCCCACATGGCTCTAATAGGAGTTGAACCCACGACCTCCCAGCCGGGAGTCCGTGACGCTAACCATTTCGCCACAGCGACTGGTAATTGAAAGGTTTCTATCTATCTCAAGAAACAAAAAGAACCAGCCATATCACCCATAGTCACAACAAGAGACAGTCAGTAGTGCTGTCTACTTTACAGTGACAATCGACATGTCTCCTGGGACACTCATATTGCCTCGGTCACCACGAAGGCAGACAGCTTTCCTGGACTCTCTCTCTCTCTCTCTCTCTCTCTCTCTCTCTCTCTCTCTCTCTCTCTCTCTCTACACACACACACACACACACACACACACACACACACACACACACACACACACACACACACACACACACACACACACACACACTTCTGAAAATCTGACCCACTGCCAACCATGAAGGCTTACATGGAACCTCTACTTGAGTGTGCATCTTCAGTCTGCGACCCTCATACAGGCGAGAACATCAACGTCAACACTAACCCTTACCTTAACCCAAACTCTGAGGCAGTCCAGTAACGATTCTCTAGGTGGATTCTGAGGCTACGCTTTGAGAACGGAGCTGCCCATGTTGAAAGAAAGGTGTATCAGGACCAAACCAACAATTTTGTATATAAAGTTTCACTCAGCCTGCTTAAAATCATAAGTGAGTGCTTCCCATCCTTTAATCCTTACCAGCTCATGATTCCCACCAACTAGCATACCTTACCCCTTGAAAGAAGAACCGATCGTCAAAATTTTTTGTTTTCACCACCCCGCATCATCGTAGACTGTAATGCCCTGCCTCGAGACTGTGTCGGGAGCTGACTAAACGACTCATTCCAGTTTCTCCTATTCTGATCTGCCCCCCCCCCCCCCCCCCCCCCCCCCCAGCAGCCCACCCTCTGTTAACTGCATTTATTCACACTCATCAGTTTTTCCACACCGTGGGAGCACTGCCAAGGATTGCTGACTCTTCTGTGTGTTCAGTGCACACAAGAACGAATTTGTCATCTTGCTTGAAAGACCAGCGCTATACTGCTGCTCGAAGTCGAATCGGACTCGGAGACAGGCGTGCAATCCTTTAACTGCCTGTACGTGTATGTGCTTCAATGCACCTGATATCACGTTACTGTGCAACATGCACCATATCTTCATTGTGCTTTGCATCACTGTGCTGCAACTTACTTTATAGTTCCATTGCATGTGTACTTGAGCTTACGATGCATATGTTGACAGCATTACAACTTGCTTATAACTCTATTGTTAGTACTTCAGTGTACCTTGCATCATTTTACTATACCACAATTTCTTTAAAACACTATTGTGTGCTTACTTCAATGTCCCTTAGCCTACGTCATTTTACCATATCACAATGTACTTCATAGTTCCATTGCATGTGCATTTTAATGTACATAGCACCATTTGTCATATCATAACTGAGTTCTTGCTCCATTGTGTATGTTCTAGAATGTACCTAGCATTATTCACTGTGCCCCAACGTACTGTAGTACTATAGTGCATGTGTGCTTCAATGTAACTTGCTAGCCTAATCATATTGTCCCACAGCTTACTTCAAACTCTACCACTATCTGTGCTCTTCAATGTTCCTTGCACCATTTTACCCTGTCACAACGTCTTTGATATATAAACGCCAATGTATATGTAGCTTACTTCCATGTTCTTTGCACCATTTTACTCTTATCACAACGTCTTTAATATACACTCCACCGTATGTGTACTACAATGTTCTTTGCATTATTTTCCTCTATCACAGCGTATTGTATAACTACATTGTATATGTATTTCAATGTAACTTGCAATATTTACTGTATCCCTGCTTGCTTCACATTTCCATTGTATGTGTGTTTCAATGTTTCTTGCATCCCTTTGATGTACCACAACGTACTGTGTAAAGTAAATTGCATATCAGCTCAAATCAAATAAAGTAAAATCAAATGAACTTCACCGCCTTGGCTTACGGCTGTGTCAGACCAATTGACATAGGCTTGAACGCCAAGGCTACATCCAAATGCTGTTATGCTCTGCATAGTTATGCAGTGATTGTCTTCAGTCGTGACAAGCTCCGAGCACAAACATCATCAGTCTCCAAAATCCCTCGAAGTCGGAGTGTGGCTGCCCATGTGGCGGGTAATCAAAAACTGTCACACACGTAATGTTCTCACCCCTAGCTGATGCGTTTGTACCATAATGTTCAAATGCTTCGGCTGTTTGGATGATCCCTGGAGTCTTTTAGCCAGGGTACGACAACAACAACAACAACAACAACAACAAATAAACTTCAATATCTCTGAAACATAATGCACCTTTCTATCGTATTCAGCCAGCACGATCCTCGACGCACTCCTGCATTTCAAAGAAAAATCCGCTGGTTTTCGATGTGTTATACTGTATATTTCAGACACACACACACACACACACACACACACACACACACACACAGAGGCACGTGCACACACGCACGCATGCACACACATGCAAGTGCACACACAAACATAAGCGCACGCGCACACATATGCACGCACGCTCAGAGAGAGAGAGAGCGAGAGAGAGAGAGAGGGAGATATTCACTCAGACCTAGTATATAAACAGACACGTGCCTATGTATATGCATACCGTACTACATACAACTTAATAACCTTGACCTATACATGGCCATAATGACACCTACGATTGGCTGTCGACCAGCACCACTGACAGTCGGTGATCCAGATCCAGATCCAGAACCAGGACAACATACAAGCTTTTGGTGTAAGCCTAGCCATTTGCAGTTCGCCGGGATGCCGTCTCTCAATGGCCGTTGTTAGGCATGCACTCACGGCAAAGGAAAGGGATCTGTAAGATGTGATGCGAGTCACATTACAGAGATCCTTTTCTGCCCTAGGCCATCCGCTCATGACCTTTATGGACTCCCACTTCTTATAGAACAGGGAATACTTTACAATGGGAACGAAGAAATGCTGTCTGTGTGTCTGTCTGTCTGTCCGTCCGTGGTCAAAATGTGTTCCCACTCGCTCCAGACAAAACTTCTGGGCCGATCTTTTCTGAAAATTTGTAGGTATGCTCATTATGAGTCACGGATGATGCCCAATGTTTTATTTTACCAGAACAGCCATTACTAACAGAGAGAGAGAGAGAGAGAGAGAGACCGCATGCACACTTTCAGAAATCGCAGTTTATCTCAGTGACGAACTACATTATGACGCACGTTTGATTGTGACGTGTGTGTGTTTTTTTTTAAAAATTTCATAAATATCTATGAAAGCACTGTATTTGCGGATTTAAAAATAGCTTTAGATCTCATAACTGACTGGTAGATCATGGGTATTTTCACAATCAGCATGCTCTTGACATGTACACGCGTGTTCAAGATAAACTAGGAGTGCGTTTATATGCTTTGCATATTGCTTTTTTTTTTTTTTTTTTTTTTTTTTATGCCACATACGCGATAGGATGCTATAAAGTTATGGACTTAAGTCTCCACGCAGCAAAGCCTCACTGAGAAGACTCAAATTAAATCCTACTCCATTGTTTCTTCCTCCGTACCACCAGAGATTCTGGGAACATCCTCTAATAAAGAACTGTTCAGGGTCCATCTGCCAGGGCCTACACCAGGATGACTCTGGCCGAGCTGTGGCCCACAAACAAGGCCTGTCTTGTTGTTGTGTTATTTTGTTTCTCCCCGCTCCCACCCTCACTCCTTCGTCAGCCAACAGTGGACGTGTTTTCGCTTTGGCCGCTGATCGGCCCCTGTCTGGCAGGGTCAACGCTGTGTGTGTGTGTGTGTGTGTGTGTGTGTGTGTGTGCGCGCGCGCGCCCTGTGTGTGTGTGTGTGTGTGTGTGTGTGTGTGTGTGTGTGTTCTTACCTCTCTTCGCCTCTGTCGCGACAGTAAAGGACTGATTAGGGTAGCTACTTGAAAGAGGGAGAAAAGGGTGCCATAATCAATTCATGTTCGAAGCCCAGCCGACCTCTAGGGCAATATCAGGGTAGTGGCTTCTTTATGGGCGGTAGGCGGGAAGGGTAGGGGATAGAAGGGGGCGGGGGAGAAAATTTTGAATTACGACTCTGTATGATGATGATGAGAATACTAATAAATGAATTGTGGCATGTCTCCCTTGTATACCGACAATTCTTTTATTTATTAATTTCAAAAATGTATTTATTAATGTATTTACTTATCTATTTTTCACCTTGCCAGAATCCTTCCTTAAGTTTTGTCTCTATTTTCGGCTGGTGTGATTGGGTTGGACCAATGATCATGCAAAGTTGACCGAGTTGCTGATGAATCTCTATCATGAGACTGATGAAAGAAATCCGAATCGAGCCAGGTGCAAACCAAAAGGACACAAGGGTGAGCGCAGACCTCAGCCATACAGGGCAAGGTCGAATAGATTTTGTGTCCGTCATCCTTTTAGTGAATTCAATAATGAGAACCAAAATAATTCCCGCCATGGGCAGTAAAAGGTCTTTTCAACTGAACGAGTTATACGTCCCCTGTACTTGGTGGTGGTGGACAACGGGACCCCCCCCCCCCCCCCACCACCACCACACACCACCACACCACACACACACACACACACACACACACACACTGAAATGTCAATATTTACATTTTCAGAAAGTTCTAATGTTCCAGGAGAATATAACCCTTTCGCATATAGTTGTCACTTAGTAACAGTGCTCATGTTAGGTTGCCTACATAACTTCATCCGCAGTGTAGAAACCAATTAAATGTGACATGATCCTGCATTTTCTGGCATTTTTGATCCGAATCTGTACCACTGAGCCACATCAAATCTTAACGGCGTCGACCATGGGACGTATGACATCTTCCCACTACATTTCTTTCCAAGTGAGCATCTTATCTGTTGTTGTGTACATTATTTTGTTGTGATCTTGTTGAACGGTTCATATCATGGATCCGCTGCAAAATTGATGGGGTTCGTCCTTGGGCCACATTCTGTCCGAAGTTTGGTTGAAATAGGTCTACTTTATTTTATTTATTTATTTATTTATTTTTTTTTTTTTTTTTATTGATCCTGCTGACAGACGAACAACAGAGGTGGTTGAAAGCATGATCCCTTTGCAGGAAGTCATAACAGGCTCTGCCCACATCACATTTCATACATAGATGGATTTGATATTTAAACGTATACCATAAATCTTTTTCATAATGATGGAAAATTTTGCTTGAAGTTATTTCCCCCATATGACACACACACATGCGGATTATCTGTCCTGGTTTTCAACAGATAATATTGCACAGATATACTCATGTGGATAATGTAATTAAGCGCACCCAAGACCAGATACAAATATGCATGTTGAAAAAATGTTTATTGAATATTCCTGTAAAAAAAAAAAAAAAGCACACATGGAGCTAGCACGCGTTTTACTAGCGCGTTATAGTTTGAAGTCAACCGAAAATGAAACTAAAAGTAAACTGAACACACTCGCTGAAAGAAGTGCAAACAGAAAGCGAGGACCACGTGGGTCCAGCAAAGAAACGACATCGGACCTGCTCATTTGATGGTCAGTCAAAGGGGGAGGAGTTTAAACTACGTATACTTCTTCTGATCATGTAACTTCTTTCAAACCAGCAATGTGAAAAAAAACTTCACTGAAACATAATCATATGCTACCAATAATTAACAATTCACAAAAGATGACTTATAATCACGAACAGTTGTCATTTGTATAATTTTAGTGAAAGAAACATTCCCCGCAAGTGGGATATCCTTGACGTCACAAATATTACTACACTCTACCGGCGTCCACCTTACCGAACTTTGTTGATAAATGCGCGAATATAGTTCACAATTATTTTGATCATCAGACAAAACGAGAACGCACAGTCTTACTAGACACGGACGGCATGCAACGGAAGAGCAATTGTTTTCCATCAAAATGAATAAAATTCAGTTTTCAAATCTTTCAGATGATTTTGAAAAAGATACGCTGCGTGGCCTTTTAGAAGAGAGGGGGTATGCTGTCAGTACCATATCGTTGAAAGAAAATTGTGCAGTTGTCGACTTGGAAGATCCACAGCTCGTCGAAAAAGCTATAGATAGTTTAAAAGGTAAGTCAAATCTTGTGTTAACACAAAATGTTCTTGCTACTGCGAATTATTTTGTGTTGTCAAATAACGTCCCGAATTGTTTCAAATGGGCTGGATTAGAGGAGAGCATCGTGTGTAGCAGAAGTCTTAAAACGCGTTGTTCCGCATCTTTGGCGCATTGATTACTTCTCAGACGAAGAACGCGATATCCTGTAACGGGCATGTATGTGAAGCATATTTTATGCGTTTTTCGGGATCCGCTGACTGGTTCAGTTTTTTGTGAGAATAGTTGAATTCACTGCAGACGAGATCCAGCATAGTGCGTCTGTATTCGTCCTACCCACGCGTGTTCTCGTGTCTGGCAGGATAATGTGTCCGTTGATGAGGCAGAGGTTGATGATGCAAAACCACAGCCTGGTTCGCAGACAGGTTGACAACAGCATTGGCAGTCTGCAGTGAAGTAGCAGTAGTCATGCACTACAAGCAGCTGGCAGTAACTTTGCCATGGTGGCCCACTGGCGTTCAGCAAAAACAAGAAAGTTGGTCAAATTATTGGGGGGAAAAAAAACGAAAGAAAAAATATAGGCTAGCTATTGGTAGTGATACTCACGATTTTAAATCCAGCATCAGAGATAGATCATTTGCCCAGAAACTCTAATCAGCCATTTCCAGAACTTTTCTTTGTGCCCAAGATGTTAATCCCCAAAATGTTTTACATTTTTTTTTTTTTTTTTTTTTTTTTTACAGAGAAGAAAATCTAAATGCATGAAAACTTGCAGAGATATGGGCAGTTGTAGGCCTATGGTCTTTTTTATATATATGTTGATTGATATGTTTTTTGAGGGCAAAGAAGAAATTTTGTTTTTATATCGCTTGAAAACTAGCAACAGTCAAAAGCTGTCTCTGTCTGTGTTACTGTTAGAGTAGGAAGTAAGGGTACTTGTTTGGCATAATTGCTGAGCCCAGAGTTCATAGTGAAATGTGAATTTGGATCAGGCTTCCATGTAACATGAAGATCGCTGTTTTTCAAGCTCATCTTGATCTGTTGTCATGGTGTATGTTATGATTGGCCCTCATTTCTCCACTTCTGGGATGGTTGTCCCAGTATGTAAGTTAGTTTTCCAACTCATCCTAATGTGTTGTCATGGTGTAGTATATGATCGACTCCCATTCCCTCATTCTCCTGGATGGTTGTCCATGTCTGCCATATAATAGTGTGCAGATGTGAGTATTAAACCTGAACGTAACTAACAAGACACGTAATTTTGTTTGAAAAGGAGAACAGCAGCAACCAAATAAGTACATGGCCATTCATTTTTAGTGTTTAAAACCAGATCCCAGCAATCTGTTTGATCTGGTCAATACTTTAATTTTGGCTTAGCTACCCACTGTACCAGAGTCTGACACTGAATTGATCACACGCCTCTTTAATTTCCAGTGAAAGATACTGCATTAATTCTAATACATCAAATCAAATCATTTGTATGTAATAGTAATGGTTGAGGTTTGACCTGTGCAAATGGAGGTAAATCAGATACTGGAGTAAGATTACTTACATGAAAATTTTTCTCAAGGGTATGAATGCATGAAAATTAAACATGTGAACACATACTGATTTTACAAAAATGGTCTGATACATTTACCTTAACAGCAGATTGCGGGTAAAACTAAAATTATTTGTTTAAGGTAAAATACTGAAATCTTTTTGAGTTGCCCATCATAGCAGCCCAGCAGCTAAATATTAGTGGTCACATCAGAATAAAATATACTAGTCACTGCTCATTAATTTTTAGCTGTAGCATTTGCATCTTGGTAAAGTATGATTTGCTGTGGGATTGCAAATAGTGGCATTGTAATGTGCCATACCCCCCCCCCCCCCCCCCCCCCCCCCCCCCATTTAATTCAACTTGGCATGAAAACTTGTCTTTTTAAAACATATGAAACCCTGAATAATTAGAAGTTCAGATTTCTAATTCCATACTTGATCACATTGATAAGAACTACTAATGAAAAGCACATACAATAGGCCTATGTCTAAACACATGAATCGTTAGAATTGTGATGGGGTTAGGGAGATGTTTGGTTGAGCAAACCTGGGGGGGGGGGGGGGGGGGGGGGGGAAGGAGAATTGATTAATATATAATGGAGAACATACAGGCCTAGAAATTGCTGTGGAAACTTCAGTATTTGTTCAGATATGTTTTTTTTCCCTATATGTGCTGGTAAATTGGGACGATTAGGTCTTTTTGTGACTGAAAATGAAAACTTAAATGCAGGATTAAAAACAAAACTTTCTTAACATTAAAGTTTTGGTTGCTAGAAATGTAGCTCCATGTCAGGGTCATGCTCCACTTCATCTAGTATACAATATATATATAATGGTGCACAGCGTAGTTGTTGGATCGATCTGAACGACTTTTTACATGCAAGGTAAACCCTCACAAATACACTGTTTGGGTTCACATTGGAGATAATCTTTCTTTGGCAGGAAAAGTTCTTCTCAGTGCATGCTGAATTTTACCCATTTTTTTGTGTGTATTTGTAAATGATTGCCAGTACATTGCATATGTTGGTACATGATCCTGTAAAGACTATTGACTATTGACAAACCCACCCCCCCCCCCCCAAAAAAAAAAAAAAAAAAAAAAAAGATATATTTCATGTCTAGAAGATGTCAGTTTTATCATTATGTGGATTTTTTAAACGCAAGCTTGAACAAAACAAATTTTAATTGAACAGTAATGTTTTACTGTTATTGTACATGAGTATGTAAAGCTTGACTTAGTTATGAATATTTCATAACTTATTTAAAATATCTGGTTTTATTATCAGTAATGATCTTTTTGGTATCACGTACTGCACTATCTCAGATGCTGGCAACCTGAGGCAGTTTTAAAGCTCTTGGTCAATTTTTTTTAGTCGATATGCAGTGATAAGATGCCCCACTCACAGTATTCGATTCTTAACAGATGATGTGAGGTCTCTGCCATTTCCTGCTCAGACTACTTGCTCAGACTACTTAGGTTTATGCTGTGCTTATGTCCTCTCAGTTGCAATGTGGTATTTTTCTTTCTTCATTTGTGGTGTCACTAACCCCCTTATATTTTTGCTGGTGGTTTCAGGAATGATTCTTCATTATTCATCTGCCATCACCATCAGTATCTCTCCCTCACCCCCTCCTCCCCTTATTTTCTCTTTGTCTCCTCACATGGTTTTCACCCTTTCTGCTCGGCACTGATCAACCAGGATTGTTCACACAGTCCAGGACTCTTTGACTAGTTAGACTTTTCAACATGCCATGCCCTGCAAGACACGCACAGTCATGGCAGTGGTGTATATTTTTGTACAGACAAGGATGGGACAAAGCAATATTGTCAAAGGTTATGGGATAGTAGTTCTTTCCACATCAAGATGAAGTGGACATAAAAATCATTTGATTGATAAGAGCATTTTTACTCAACACGCAGGCATTTTAAAGAAAATGTAGATCCATAATCAGCAATATTGAAAATGAATGAGCCAGATATTATTCAAACAATGCATGCATGTACGCACGCATGCATGCACGCGCGCACGCACGCATGCACGCACGCATGCAGGCACGTACGCATACATGCACACACGCACACACACACACACACACACACACACACACACACACACACACACACACACACACACACACACACTCACTCTCTCTCTCTCTCTCTCTCCCACTTCCAGAGAAAACTCACACACACACACACACACACACACACACACACACACACACACACACACACACACACACACACACACAAAGACCCTGATGGAAAGGTAACAAATCTGAGAAGAAATCCCTTTAAAAAAAAGGTCAGGAGAGAAGATATTCTCCTCCTTATGGCCTTTGTAATTTTTTGATTCCCTATGTGCCTTTTATTCCCTCTTGTTGATATGGACATTACGAACTGTCCTCCTCTTTGCTATTTATAAGAACTGAAATGAGGAAAGTACCAATAGGAGGAAAAAAATTGAATATACAAGTTAACGATGCACCAAATAACAAAAGCAATGATTTATCTTGTTTCAGGTTTATCTATACACGGCCAGAGCATGCAGGTAGAAGCAACGTCTCGCAAAAGGTAAGTTTTAGTTTACTGATTATAAGCATACTTAGGCTGAACGCAAAGAGCTGTTCTAAGATGTAATTCCAATCTGCAAATATATGTTCTGAAGCCTCTTGCCCCTAACACCTCTGCTAAGCCATGGTGGTAAATACAAGATAGAAGTTTAGAACTTCATATCTGAAACCTGACAACTTGGACTGACAAGTGATATGTTAAAACTTTCTAGCAAATTTTATAGATGTTGGTAATAGTTTCTTTTTGTTGTTAGATTTTCAAAATTCTGGCAGGAAAGCATTGGCCACTGTGGTGATGTGGTGTGCATTGCAGACTCCCGGCTGGGAGGTCATGGGTCCAATTCCTGGCAGAGCCATTTGTTCGTGGGTGGGATTTTTATTGGCCCCTGTCCGTCTCCTATCCAAGTTGAGTTTGCTACGGGCTCCATTGGGAAGACTGGGGACCACACAAATTTAAAAAAGAATTATTAGTAAGTCTGCCAAACAGCAGGGACAAATTGCGAGACCAAATATGATGTTTTCGACCTTCTACGTCTTCCTCAGGCAAGGTAAACAACATTCACAATAATGAAAATGAAGAACAAGCAGTCAAGTATCATGTGCGTAATGCATGCGTCTTTGAGAGTGTTCTAAAATTTCCTGACCAACACTGCAGGTGTCTGTATGTTTCAGGCCTGGTTAACACCGGGATATAATATGGAAGTTGACATAGAGTACACCCCTATCATGTAGTCTCAGACCGGAATGGAAATCTGTAACATCATTCTCATCATCCCCGTCCTCACTTATGAACAGAAAAAAAAGTCTCAAGTTCTGTGGCCATTCATACCCTGCTTGATAATGACCTCCTCAATTTTGATGTTCTCTCCTCATCCTTGCCTTGATTTGATTCTTTTGGGGTCACTGGTATAGGCAATTCATGGGGGCTGTCATTGGATGGACATGGTGGGTCCCTTCTGGAGAGAGGGCCTTCTTATTCTGGGTCTGTGAGTAAGCAGTTATTATCATTAGTAGGGAGCTTAGTATGTTGGAAAAGAAGAGGCACCATTGAACACCACTAAAGTGACTTAGCAGTAGTGCAGTGTCTGCTTTGGGGGTTACCCTCTTAACTTGACATTGACTCTACCTTGTGGAATATTAGTGCCAAGGCTCTGGCGGGTCAGGTCGGGCTGTGGCAGTGGAGGAGGGGTCAGAATGGGCAGCATGGGTGCAGTGCTTCTTGAAAGTGGCTCAGAAGATGGGACAGCAAAGAGAGAGAAAAACAAAAAAGCGTTGAATGACGGTACAGAAAATAAAATAAAATTACATACTGTTGATAGATGGATAAAGAGTGGAATGATCAAAATAAACAGATGAAGAAAGGGCTATGTGCAAAATATGATATTTAGGAAAGGAGATGCAGTATATATATATATCAACATTGTCAGTTTTGTCTGAAGTTTGATGAAAATTAGGTTCTGTAACTTTCTGCTCATGTTCAGTTTGGAAAAGATTCAAAACTCAAATCCCATGAAAAAAGGATCCTCTTGAGCCTTTCACTCCCTGCTAAGGATTTCTCAGTGGTTCAAGGGACAGTGTAGTTTTTCTATTTAAAAACTTAGAAAATTGACACAATTATTGATTAAAAGGGGGGTCATGATTATCACAAGGGAAATTTTATAGAATTTGCTTTAAGTGGCATCTGTGAAAAGGACAGCCAAACAACTTCATTCAAGAGCAACTATATACTGTGACAGAAATGATATCAATAGAAATCGTGTTTGTGTACTTTCATAGTGAAATATTTTGGTGCCTAATGAGCGGAAGCAGATTTTCAGTTTTAACCGTTCTTTGTTGAACACATGGAGGAAAATTGGTTGTCCTTACATGTTATTGCATGAGATTGGTCAGAATAAAGAATCTTTTCTGATACTGTGATAGGCTTATAATATTTACTCTTCAATGATTGAAGCTTCTTTAGCAAGCAGTACATCTTCCGTAATGGTGTAGCACTTTTGTTTGGTCTTTGGTATTGTATGGAATGGAATGTCTCTGTCGCAGCCAAGAATGGCATAGCAGGACCATCTATCTACCATGTAAATTGAAATGTCATGCACAAGCAGTTTTTGATTTCACCTAGAATTAGAAAAAGTGGGTATTTTTAGATCTGAAAGTATATTTCCTATATATCATGGCATGGCTGTCCTGAATGTACTGGACATGCAGTGGAAGCTGCCCTTCCCAACTTCCATGGTCCCCATTTTATAATACTTTATTTTTTGTATCAGTTGCTGTCAGGTTTTCATTTTTGAAGTATCTTACGTAATGCTGCACTTCTTGACGACTGGCACCTTTATTAATCTGTGAACATTCAGTGAAGTGAGCGCATGTGATCAAACTAAGCAAAACATAATATTTTGACCATTCTACAGATGTCTGCCATTGAAAAGTTTTCCAAGAGCAATGGGGCCCTGTGACCAGTGAAATTGAGTGTCCTGAAAGATTTGTAAATTAACAAAAGTTTTACTAAAGTTTTTCTTTTTTTTTGATCTTTTTTGCTTTGTAGATATGCATTTGTACTGATAGTCATATGCAACTATATACTTTCAGGTAGTAAAGATGTTTGAGGTCATGGTTTTGAACATGTTTGTTTGCATACTTTCCAATTTTTGTAATGCAATGGATAATTTTTTTTAAGCTGCAAGTTGGAGTTTATTGTTTGAAAAATGGGAAAAATACTTGTTTGAAGGAAGGTGAACAAGATTCAGATAAAGAACATACCCCCTCATGTGACCCGAGACAGCCTTCAGGAGATGGTTGAGAGTGTGGTGTCTGGAACAGCTCAGAAATTTGAAGAAGGTAAGATCATAGCTTTTTCTGTGTCGGATTGTATTATATCATCATGTACAATATATTTTGTTGGAAGCGAGATTTGGCTACTATGCCCCAGGGAGTGTATATTGTGATCAGGTCTCCCTCTGAATTGCTGGTGAAAGTATGGCTTCACCTCTGAAAGTTTGGAGTTTAGAGAGTGATATCATCAGGTTTTGTCATAGCTGTTCACACAAGAAGTGAATGTCCATGATTCTGGGTAAGGGAGAAATGTTGACAAGGATGACAGCCCTGATATGGCTCCACATTGTAGGTTGGACTATGAGCAACATAAAATGAATTGAAGTGGTATCCAAATTAATGGTCTTTCAGCTTATGCGAAACTTTGGGGTCACTGGATTTTTTGGTGTGGATCTATGATGCATTTGTTTAGTGAAATGCAACATACACATTCTATGTTTGTGCATTTTATATTATTTTTCGTGGAAGTGTTTTTCTCAAAAGTTGGCACAGGAAAATGGGACATCAGCACAGTAGCACACTTTTGTGTTTAGTTTGGCAATACTGAAAATTCTGGGTGCATTAATTTTGCGCTACGATATAGGGCATGAAAACAGATTTTCAGTACACACAAAAGAAAGAAAAAAACGAAAGTATTCCTTTTTAAGGACTTTGAAGTGGTTGAAGAAAGTCTTGCTATGTTTCTGTGTGCAATTTCTGGGGAATAATTACTTAAAATCCACACATACTTTTGACAAAACCCAGATTCTGTATTTACAAATGACTGGACATTATTGTTGAAATAAAAAGATAGTATTTTGGATATGTCAGCAAACAGTGGTACACCCCAGACTAGTCAGAGGGTTTCCTGACCTTACGTAGCTTCATTTCAATGCGTGACTTGGACAGCGTACTGCTGAATTTCAACACTTTGAAATTGGTTGTTGTGACAGTACTGTTTGAAAAATTCTATTCATGCAACCTTGAACCAATGGTTTGAGTCTGTGCAGGAAACTTGATTGAGTTTATTCGTCATTTCTCTGATTCTTTTTTTTGTAGATCCTGTGGGGATGTGGGGGATTTAGTTCAGTTAGCTCCCCGGCCATCTGGAAGTTCTGTGCTTAGTGCTAGTAGCCTCCTCTTTTAAGTTACGGTCTTTGACAAAGAATAAGCCATTAGTGTGTTTACTTTAGAAACAGACTGAAGCAGTGAGAGACCAGCATTGTATTTAGATTTTGGCAGCAAGTGATAGCTGTAGGCAAGTACACTAATAGAAAACAAAATTGAACAAAAAACAATAGAAAAAAGAGTCACTCCAGTACTTTTGTGTATATGATTAACACGGTGCAACTGGCTACCTAATCAATAATCTGGTTATTGATGTCACATTTAAAAAAAAAAATTCTATGTGTTCATCAAGTGCTTATAATTGTATGACCAAAGCCAAGTAATATTGAAGTTCTGCTATTTTAGTTCATTTGCCAAGATTATTTTTGGTAGCTCCTAGATTCCTTCTTTGACTGTTTAGGAGCATGATTCAGAATTTAAGTGACGAAGCTAGACTATTTTTGTTTTTTTTTTTCTGTGGATGGTTCTTGGAATTCTTGACTCATGGTGCAGATGACTTGCTGTTCTGAAATAGGACATGTGTCAAAATTATTGTATGTGAACTGCTCCCAGATATTAATTTTAGGAGGTAAAATGCACAGAAGGTTGTGCTTTTCGGGAGTGAAGTAGCGTTCTAGTGCATGCATGATGTAAATTCCATATTTCGTTGGAGGGCCTGTACATGATATTGCAGGTCCACATTCTGTCTGCATCATGTGTATTATTCAGAATCTTCTTTGCATAGTTTTAAGTTATTTTAGTGTCTTTACTGTACAGAGTTTGTTGGGGATCATATTTATTGCTTGTCTTTATGACGAGTATGCTTCAAAGCATAATGACTGCAGACAAAATACTGGGCTGCCAAATGAAGTTGACAAACGTTTAAGTAAACCCTGTTGTTGTTTTTCTCAGGTTGGGCAAGAGCAAAGGAACAAAAAATGGAAACAGATAAATAAGAAAAAAAATGCTGGTAAACAAGTCGACAGTCACTGTGAAAATGACAAAAGTTTTTTTTTCTTCAGAAACTGGCAACGATTAGTCAGCTTGACATGATACATCAAGTGTTTTACGAACAGTCAAAATGAACACTTAAATCGTTTTACGATCAAGTCACATAATCAGTCGAAGTGGTTTTTTTCACCTATGATCAAGGCTAAAGGAGCTGTTTAGTCAAATCTTGGTGTTATTTAACTTCTCTTGAATATGACATTAATGATTTAATAGAACAAGTTTGCTGCTCAGTGGGAGTCAAATGGATTTACCTGATGAGCTGTCCAGTAGATTGCACTGTGATTATAAAGTACACATATCGACACCAGAAACAGGAAAAAGAGTTGATAAGGAGATTTTGGCAAAGAAAAAATTTTGCATTACTTATGAAATTCCTTCTGGGAGGAATATATCCTGAGTCATGGAAGTATAATGTCATAGTTAGTGTTTTTTTTTTTCTCTTTTCAGTAACACACAGTGTGTGTGTGTGTGTGCTTGTGTGCATGCGCACATGTGTACTGTGAAAAAGAAGTGGTTTGAACAGTGCTTGTTCAGTGGAATGAGGGTATAGTACTATTATCTCTTTGTAAATTGATTTTTTTTTTTCTCAGACAGTGATGGCGCAGTAAATTGTGCTCGCCTATTTTACCTTTGAGTTTTGCTTTTTGAGAAAAACCAGTATCAGCAAAATGTTTACATCAACCAGCCACCATTCCAACTAATAAAAAGAAAAAAGTAATAAAATATTTGGCAAGCTTAGCTATTTTCAGTTCTCAGTTTTGTTGTGTCTGAGCCAATGGCGTATTGGTTGAGAGTATTAAAAGAAGATTGAGCAGCTTTTGTGATGTACTCACATACACACATAGGTGCGAGAGGAAGAGACTCGTTACCGCAAAGTTTGGACTATAAGCCGTGACTTTTTCCCCCAGCTTTAAACCCTGCGGCTTAAGTAACGATGCGGCTTATTTGCGGATTTTTCCGATTCCAGGAGCATCGTACCCTCGTCTATTCTTAGCTTCTCTGTTACTCACCATATCGTGTTTACTGTTCATGAATTTTTCGATGAGCTCCATGTTAAAGTGTTAACTGCTCATGTTGCTACAGTGTTAACTGCTCACATTTTTAAATCAAAGCCGCACACTTTGAAGCTTTCAAATCATTTGCTCAATCACACTCCCACATGCTGAAAATGCAAGGAATGCCTACGATGCAGCTTTTAAGTTGAAGGCGATCGACCTGGCCACCAAAACTGGCCGCTTGTGACGAGCAAGCTTTGGTCAAGTCTGCCAGTGGATCCTGACCGCATGGAGTAAAGTCAAGCAGTCCCACCATTATAATGGTTTTCGCAAGGCTGAACTGTGTGCTGCAGCAGACTACAGTGCAAGCGACGGAGCAGCAGCGAATTTCACCTTGCCTCAAGAGGAAGGTGACAAGATAGCGGAGGAAGTGCTACTGTTTCTGTTCAACACCAAAGAAGAAAACTTCAGTGGATTCAGTGGATAAGATGATGATGACACTGAATAAATGTAATAAACCTAAGATTATGAACTTTATTTTTGGTGTATATATTTGTGGTTTTTAACCCCTTTTCACCGCCAAAGGCGCCTTTTGGCGACGTCTTGGCAGAGCGCCAAAGGCGCCTTTTGGCGACAAAGTAGGGTGACCTAACTCCCGATACTCTCACGATCCTAGTTCATGAGATAAAAAGCTAGCAATAAACGTCATAGTTGGGGGATGGTCTGGCCCATGCTCACAGCCCATTGTTTTGTCAGAACACTATTCAGTTCAGTGTTTTATTGACTTTATTCCGATTGTTTTTCCATTCACTATGACGTCACCACCAAGCACTTTACGTACTCGACCTTGCCGTACATTTACCACAGATCAAGTGCTGGGAATATTGAATAGACGGTCGGTTGTTCCTAATACAGATGAAGAAGACCCAGACAGTCACGAGTAAAGAACGATAGTGAGGGCTTGACCGAATTATTCCAACGTGAAGCGTTGGACCATGGCCAAATTGTTATGAGAGGCTGATAAGACTGATAAGACGCCCACTTACTACTACCGCGTGTGCCCCAGTGTTTTTGCGTTGAGCCAGCAGCACTGACTGACTGTTCACTAACTCTGTGTGAGGGAGCGAACTAAGACTTTAGGCAACGAACTTCACACACACTGTGGGCCGACTCTTGCTGGTCGAGGTTGAAGGGGGCGTGGCCAACTGACACGTGAGAGGCGAGTAGCACAGATGTGTTCGAGTGGGTGTACAGCTGATTATATAGATCAACTGAATGGCAAGGGTTCAGAGACCAACAGGCACATGAATGACTTTGTGTTCATAAAAAAAAATATATATATATATTACTGTTGAGAGTGAAAGGGACGTGTGTGTGTGTGTGTGTGTGTGTGTGTGTGTGTGTGTGTGTGTGTTTGTGTGTGTGTGTGTGTGTGTGTGTGTGTGTTTCCCATTTCTTTCTTACATGTGTACCAGTTAGGCATATGAATGTGTGTGTGTGTGTGTGTGTGTGTTCCCTGCTATTGGAGTAGTTGTATTTGTGGCTGTTTCATGCACTTTTCTGTTGGACCATACTTTCTGGTCTTCAGTTGTGAGTGGAGTATTTTTCCCTCCCTTGTTGAGAGTTTGTTGGCATTCTTTCTTTATTTTTTACGCTTAGAAGAAACAGAACATTCTTTTTTTTTATTTTGCATTTTTTTGCACTTGAAATCACTAAAAAAATTGAAATTGTTGTTGACTTACCATTACTACATGTTATGATATAATAAAAGTACAGTGTATCTCCTCCATTTTACACAAAAATAGCATGAGAATTGGTTGTTTAGTTCCAGAGATATCCGCGTTTCACATATGCTGGTATACAATAAGAGCTTTTTTGGAAAAATGGCTGGCAATGGGGATTTATGCAAAATAGAATGTCTGGCGGTGAAAGGGTTAAACCAGTGCGGTTTATTTGTGAAAAAAAGTTCAGATTAAAAAAAAAAATTTAGTGGGTGTGGCTTATATACAGGTGCGCTCAATAGACCGAAAATACGGTATTGATGATTGTTGTCTCATTGCAATATCACATTAAAGGAAAAGATTGCAGATGGTTCTGTACCAGCAGGTCCTATCAGAATCTGGAAAAGATTGCAGATGGTTCTGTACCAGCAGTTCCTGTCAAAATCCAATCAGTGATGATACAGGCACCTTGATTAACACTTTTTGAAACTGTTTTACTGGCTGTGACTGATTAGTGTGCTTACAGTATAGAATTATCAATGTGTACTCAGTGATATTGTTGATTGTTTGCTGCCAGTGGATGATAAAATTTTGGTAAATGTTTTCAGTGGGATCAGAAGGAGCTGTGTATGTAACATTCGATACACCAGAGTCAGCTCAAGTGTAAGTCCCAGTTTTTTTCTTAATCATGCTGTTTCATCATCATAATGATGGTTATGATGTCATATATAACCAGGTAACAAATTTCATAATAATAATTAATTCACAATTAATTTACTACGAACATTTCCTACCTTACAGACAATGATTTTTAAGATCCAACTGAAATATTCGACTTTAAAGTTTCCAATTAGTTATCTGATTATGGATGTATAAGTTATAGTACAAGAGTTGGTCATATGTTTGTTGTAAGTACAGCGTTTTTTTTTTTTTTTAAAATGTTTCCTTTATCATAACTCTTTTTTGATTGTTGTTTGTTCTTTAAATCTTTCTCTTCCAAGACATGTTGTAACATCTGAATACTATTACTAAGAAAAGTCAATGGGGTTGAAGTCAGATTGTATTTCATATGTGGGATTGAATGACTGGATTTGTGTTTGTATGGGTTAGTGTATCTTTGCATGATTGTTGAAATGATTTACTTTTTTATGTTTGCATCTACGGATCACATATGTGTAGAAATATGTACAGATACAACTAAACACAGCTCTTCAAACTTGAAATGAGGCAATCACATTTTTAAAAAAAATCAGAAATAAAAACTTACCGTGGTATTCTTAGTTGATTTCTAAGCCAAATTGTAGACAGGGACTGACTGTACGTTTGTGCATGTGTGCCCTGTTTCTGCATGTTTGTTTTCGTGGGGAGGAGGGGAAAGGAGAAAGTTAACTTGGAATGAATGGAGGAGAATGTCATATGACTGTTGAACGTATAGGTTTTTTTTTTTTTTTTTTTTTAAAAATTTTTTTAAGAGTTGCTGTGGATAAGTACTCGTCAAAGTAATTTACCGTAGCCATGTATGTAAAATCTTTTATATATGCTTATATTATTTTCAGATGTTGTAGCTCACTCGCATTGGTCCTCCTGCCCATCCTTCTCTTCATTGGTTTCCTGTTAACAAATGAATGCTA
Source organism: Conus betulinus (assembly GCA_016801955.1). Taxonomy (NCBI): domain Eukaryota; kingdom Metazoa; phylum Mollusca; class Gastropoda; order Neogastropoda; family Conidae; genus Conus; species Conus betulinus. Next base: position 945,258 of record JADBJO010000083.1, on the reverse strand, counting down.
TAAGCAATCTTTGCTTTGTTTTTGAAGTCTATGAGTGGTCAAGCTTCTTCATATCCCTCTGATCTTCACCAGCTGTGCATTCCTGCTTGGACGTTGCATTCTTTGCTGACACTGTTTTCCTCCAGATCCCTCATTTCCATACCAAGGCCTTCAGAGAGCATTCATTCTCTTTTCAAGTGCCCGCTGTTTGGAACAAACTTCCCTTCTCTCTCCACAACTGCAGTTCGCTCTCATCCTTCATGTGGGGGGCTGGAATAGCTCAGTTGGTAGAGCACCAGACTCATGATCCTGGGGTTGCAAGTTCGAATATCGCTACTGGGGGATTTTTCCCTTGGAGTTAACATTGGTTCTGACTACATTCCCCATACAGTCCTTCGAATGAGACTATAAATCGAGGTTTGGTGTGTGAACGCACGCATAACATCTTGTACACATGTAAAATCCCATCACAAACTTTCAGAAGAGAAGGCCAGTTTGGCCGTTGGTATGGATGACATGTTACATATAGCATGCACCTCCCTGAAGACGGAGTATGGCTGCCTTAATGGTGGGATAAAAAAACGGTCCTACACACAAAACTCCACTGTCTGTCTATACAGGCAGTGTCCGCAGAAGTATCAGTCTGCGTACACAGAGAGAAAAAAAAAAAAAGAAAAAATCCTTCATGTCATCTCTCAAGACTACACATGTCAGTGTCTCATAGGCTTATTTGTTTTTCTGCCCAAAGATTGTGTGTGTGTGTGTGTGTGTGTCTGTGTTGGTGGGGGGTGAAGGGCTAATGGGTTTGTGTGTGTGCATGTGCGGGCATGCGTGTGGAGGAAAGGGGGCATGCAGAAATCCCTGTGTGTGTGTATGTGGCTTTGTGGGGGTGCATGTGTAGGAGAGGGGAGAGAGGGGGGGGTTGGGCTTGCAAAAGTCCTGTGTTTGTGAATGTAGGTAGTGTGAGTGCATGTGTAAGTGCATGTGTGAATGATATAAGCCTTTGCAAGGGCTTGGGGGTATTTATGGATTGAGCACCATAAATATCCATTGTTATGATGATTATCATCATTCTTACCAACTTTGAAGATTGATAATTTTCTTTTTTTCAACAAAACTGTATTTGCACATTATTTCGACATAAAGGATAAAGAGAGCAAGAGACTCAGGAATTGAGTACTTGTGTTTGTACAGATTTTGATAGCAGTTGGAACAGTACTAACAATAATAACGGATATGAATTGAATGATTGTAAAACAGTTTGTGAGGTGTTTTTTTTTTTGTTTTTAAATTGGCTTTCTTCCCCCTTTTTTTTTTAAAAACACATGTTTTTTTTGGCTTTCCTTCCCCCTTTTTTTTAAAAAACACATTTGGACACAAGAAGATGTCTATGAAATCAAACTTAAGATGGTTACATGCTTTTTTTTTTCTTTAGTTCTGTTTTTTTTTTTTTTTTTTTATACCATCATTTCAGGTGTAACTATAAGTCATATTTGACTCAGAGAAGGTATACAGTATTTCTTGGAAAATTGTATTTTTGAAAAAGTTCACAGAATTAGAGATTTTATGTTTAATAAGATGGCCATAGATGAGAATTCTACACAAATTGGACTGTTTTTTCTTTTCTTTTTTTTTTTTTTTTTTTTTTTATTTCTATTTTTAAAAAAAAAGTGTGACATTTAAAAAGTTTAGTGCCTTTTGTATAAAAATTGTGAAGAAAAATGAAGCACATTTGGTTCCTCATTAGTTGACTTTTTTTTTGCATTGTGGAACGTATAAAATAAAAGAACTCATAACACATTTTTGCTTGTTACCGTACTCACAAAGCACAGTGTTTGTAAACTTAATGAAAAATCAGATAAATTTTCTCTCCCCCCCCCCCCCCCCCCCCCCCCTTTGATTCCTTTGATTCCTATTTCAAAGTAGAACTACATAATGGAATCGGAAAATAATCTTTCCAAAAATCATTGTCAGATTCAGAATAGAAATTCACAATGCAAGATAAACACTAAAACAGTGATGTGTGAAAATTCATTGTTGACTGGATTTGTTCCAATCTTGTTTGTATAAAGGTAGAATTGAGAAAGTAGATTTATCATGACATTTTGTAATTGTAGTAAAGCTGGAAAAATATATGCAGTCTGAGTATTTCCCTGTTCTTTATAATATAGATTTATGTTAACAGAACTCTTTTTTTTAGTCGATGAATTGGACAAAACATTTTTTTTGTTTGTCAGATTGTGTGTGTGTGTGTGTGTGTGTGTGTGTGTGTGTGAAATTAAAAGTTGCGGCATATTTTGTAAGCTTGACGCTTAGCTTTTGAAGGCATATTTTATCTTAATAATCAGATGAGTGAGTTTAAAACATAGAATACAGGTTGTCTATTGGGTTGTAGTTCAGGATATTATCTGTGGATATAAATGTGTTTAAAGAAAAAAAAAAAAAAAAAAAAAAGGTGACTGATTTTGCTTTGTAAAGGGTTCATTTTTGGAGGGAAGAAACTCTGAAAACATCTGATTTTGCTGTAAAACAATGAATATCATTTTCAGGGCTGTTACATCACTAGATGGATATCAGTTCGAGGGTGCCCAACTGAAGGTAATTGTGATCGTAGATTACATAATAATGTATATGTGAGCATGTGCATTGCCTGTTTTGGTGCCTTTTTTCCCTGGAGTGATTGTTCCGGTTGCGGCGCTCTTATAGGTACATGGAAATGCTAGAACTGGCTGAAAATGGGCATACCTCTAAACTTAATAAATTGTTTCATTATTGTTTCTGAACTAGTGTTCTTGAAACTTAAGAATTGTGTTGTCTGCGAAGCAAAGTGTGACTGAAAGTACTGTTGAGTCGAACTTGTTAGACATTGAGGACTCCACAGAGACTTCGAAACCAGCGAAAAAAAAAAAAAGTTTTCCTTCTGAGTTTGATAATGTTACAAATGAGTGCTAAGTTTTAAATTTGGAAGACTACACTGAAAATAGCAAAATTCTACAATTTGTGCTTTTGAAGCTTTGGCAATTCTGAAACCTTATATTGTTCCTGTAAAAAAGAGGTTAATGGAAAGCTACCCGTGTAGTTTATTGAGCCTGTCTTTTCATGGTGCAGTAGGAAAATGAGAAAGAATTGGTTTTGGAGTTATGCTGTAAGTCCCACACAACATAGCAAGAATGGAAGAAATGTAGGCTGTAAGTAGAAGATGGTGCATCCTCATGAGAGTAAGTAATAGAGCGAGCAAGGAGATTATTGTCTGTTCAGCTCTTGTTTCAGAATCCAATTCTGCTGTTTGAGAAATGATCATCTCCTGACAGTTAAAATTTAGAAAAGTGAATAGTTACTTTTGTACCTCTATGGCATCCTGCTAAATTCGTACGCTGCCCTTGTTGCATCTACTGTTTGATTTGATTATACCAAAAAAGTTCTGGAACTTGGAATTAACTTTATCTAATACACTTGCTAGTTTTGGACGTATGATATTGAATAACAAGATTTTTAATGTTACAGAGTTTAATCTTAATCTTCAGCACACCAGATGATACTTAAACATACATATCAACATTCCAGAGGATGCATGATAGGTTCATCTAGGGTTTCTTGTGGGGATTTCTTAATCTAAAGCATGAAACTTAACGAACTACTTTTTGTTAAGTGGTTGTAGATTGAAGTCCTCGGATTGTCAGTTACAGAAAGTTTTTGTTTGTCTGTTGAAGTTGCTTTCCACTCCTGCTCAGTTAATTTCATAAGCATCATGACCTTTAAAGTGTAAGTAAGTAGCCAGCGAGGTCAAAGGCTGCTGGATGCTGCAAGATCTTCTCACTGTAGCTGAATTGTCCATATGGGTTGACATAGCCAGATGAAATGGTCTGCACATTTTGACTGGTGTTTAGATCTGCCATCTAGATTTTTTGTGTCTGCATTTCTGCTTTTAAGTTGCTTAGTTAGGGATGTTTTCAAAGTTTTTGCTTATTTTGCTGTTTTTCTTTTTTTGCCATTCGGTGATATTACTTCCACTGTACTCTTTCCACCTTTGCCATACTTGTCCTGAAATCCAGCACAGGCAGTTTCAACAGAGAGCAGTCAGTGGGAGTTCATCAGGAGGAAGCCCACCAAAGAGGACTTGCTGGAGTGTTTTCTGTGGTGCCTGTTTTAATCAGTATTTGCAGGAGACACTCAACTATGCCCCACACTGATGACAATAATTACTTTGTCATGGAGCCTGCTAAGGCAAGCATCTCTCTCTAGGGATTGATGTTTATTGCCATTCTGTTCAAAAAGCCTGATCAGTGGCCAATCTCTTGCACTAAGGCAAACATCTCTCTCTAGATGATTGGTGTTTATTGCCATCTATATTTAAAACCTGATCAGTGCCCAGTCTCTTACGGGTCCATCCATTTCCATGTCACCTACCCATCCCCATGCTCCCCACCACCATCCTTCTGCCACTATTTTTCTCAAAATATATATAATGGTAATACGTTTGTTTCTCAAAATAAGGCATCCCTTTTAAAATTTGATTCTTCATTAAGATCAGTGGGATACTGCTGAAAGTATAATTGATTACAATGGAAAAGAAAAAAAAAGAATTGGTTTTCTCTCTGTGTGTGTGTGTGTGTGTGTGTGTGTGAGATGCTTTTTGCTTGGAAAGGTACCTGAATTTTGCTGTCTGTGCCTTTGAATTTTTCTGTCTTTGCGGCTTGACACAGTTCTTCAGGGGCTTGTAAAAGAATTTACATGAAACTTCCTATCACTTATCACTGCAAACTGTAGCTAGGAATTTTGTGTCTGCTTTTCAGTTGTATTTGATATTTTTCCATAGGTTGATTTTGCCAACAACAAAAGTCCCAGAAGGCCACGATCAAATACTAATTCCAGTTCTGGCATGAACCGTCAAGAAATTCCACTGAGGTAGGCTTGTCTCATATGATTGCATATATTAAATTATTCAACCATTAATACAATTCAAGTTCTGTGCTCTGTGAAATGGGCCACCTCTCCTTTTCCAATTATATTATTTTGGATCTCATTTTTGTAGACTAATTCAAACCAGTGCAGATTTATCATAATTTTTCATGCTGACCAGTCTTGCTTAGACTGTGGCTGTTTAGGGAAAAGATGGAAATTCTTCCAATTTTTTTCTTTTTATTTGGCATTCAGTCACCTTGGAAATTAAGAAATGCTTTGTGAGTAATGAAAAGAGATGATTTATATGCTAGGAATGTAGTGACAGCTATTCTAAATGATGATTTCCTTTGTCTCACACAGGATTGTTGTTGGCAGTGAATATGTTGGTGCTATTATTGGAAAAGGTGGACAGACAATCAAGACAGTAACACAACAGAGCGAGCAAGGTGTGTATTTCGTCTGTTCCATCAACTGACATGAAGACTACAGGAGTAACGACTGAACAGAATAAAGGGAACAAAGTTGTCAAACAGCAAAGGTTATATTAAAACCTCTGGAAAATTTTAATTCTATTTGAAAGGTTGTTCAGTGAAATCTGTTGGTGAAGACCTCATGAATATTCACTGTCCGTTTAATTTGACTTTGTTTTCAGGAATATTTTGTATATTAACTCAATTTCCCCCAAGACAGATTCTCATCCTGTAGATACCTCATTTTTTTATGATTTGAGGAGGCTGTTATTGAGGAGCTTTCACTGTAATGTAGAGTTATATGCTTATTGCCATTCTGTTTAACTTAGATTAAGGTTTTCTTTTGAAGCAGCACTGTAATGCCACATACAGTCACACTACTGCATGGTCTGATTGGACAGTTGTCCTACTGAGCGTGTGCCCAGTGCATCTTGTGTAGCTTGTAACGCACTGCAGTTTTTATCACCAAATCAGTTTCGTTGTTCCAAAGCATTGTTAATTGTTACCTTTCGTATGATGTCTTTCATTTGAGGTGGCAAAAGACAAGTGGTGATAAAGATTACAAGCAGTCTGTGTTCTTTTCATTAAACAGTTTCTGGAAGCATTTTTAGTTTTTTTTTTTTCAAATTTCTGTTCAGTGCTTATGTTTGTTCTTTAAAAGTATGATGACCATGTATCTGCACTCATACTTATGCCTGTGTGCATGTGATTTGTGTATAGATGTGTGCAGCGTTCCTTAAGAAAATATTATATATCTTCCACAGAGTGGACATACATCGTCGTGATAACATTTCTCCTGAAACAGTAAGTGTACATGTATTATTAGATATCATTAATATTTTGAAACTGCAAGATGGTTTTTTGAGATGGTTGTTGAACTTGTAGATAGTATCCTTTCCCTCTGACCCCTCTCTTTTTTTCTGCTTACAGTGGCCCTTGTTGACCATGAAACCCATCAGAGATCTGAATGTAAATTCTTAAAAACTGAATGTTATTCACTCTTGCTTTAGGAAGACCTGATAGAAAGATGGAGAAGTGAGATTTAAGTAGATTTTTGATATTTGTGGACAAAACTACATCAGAGATAAATCATTGGGAATAGTTTGGCATGGTTTGAATGGAAAAAGGTAGCTTTTTGATACATAATCATTGAAGGGGGAAACCACTCTTCAGCTTCACGGTATGTTGCTACACAGTCATTACACAGTTAAAGAATTGAGAAGGCAAAGAATTGAGAAGGCAAAAGAACATGAAGCAGAGTTATAAGAAACAAAAAAGCTTACACAGCAGACATTTTAATTTAATTGATATTTTTTAACTCCATTGCATGTGTATACAAGTCTGGCTATGAAATTATATAAGTCTGGCTATGAAATTATAATTTGAATATGGATTTCATGTGACAGTCTTGGCATTAGTAATCTTGAATTTAGAGCACAAGTGTCTCAGATAAGGAGATGACGTAAAAAAAAAGTTATTGTATTGACATTATTATTATTGTGTGTCTTGATGCTACCTCTTGTTTTTGTAATGTGATAGGTTCTTTTTCATTATGTTTGTATAAAATTAATGATGAATATTATTATTTTCAGCTGGTTACAATCAAAGGTTCACCTGAGGCTTGTTCAAAAGCCTGCAAAGAGATAATGAGAGTAGTGCAGGCAGAGGCAAATTCTCTCAACAGAGGGTAAGTTCAAAACTTTTTTTTTTTTTTTTTCCGTTTCTTCTTCCACCTTCTTTTTCTCTTAGACTCATAAGTAAAAAAGGTATTAAGTGTGTATGTTCCTGAGCTTGTGTGTGTGTGTGTGTGTGTGTGTGTATGTATGAGAGAGAAAAAGAGTGAATGTTCATAGTTTTTGTGTGGGATGAATATAAAATATCAAAGGAGATCAACTTGTCTTTGAACTTACAAAATATCACAGTTGGGAGGGAAATGAAATGCAGACACCGTTACAGGAAATTGGCTTCTAAACTTTTCATGGTTAGGATTGATTAGGGATATTGAATACACAAGTTGTTAGCTGTTTTTTCATCTTTCAGACAGTGTGTGGAAGTTTTCATATTGTCAAGGAAAAGCATGGTTATTGCCATTTTCATGTTTAGCTTTAACGTATTATGCTTGACACAAGCTGCTTTTCTGGGCTGTCCTTTACCACCCAATGTAGGATGCAGTAAATGAATTGATAGACATGTGTTTCAGATCTGCTAATAGATGTTCTGGTTTCAGGGAATGCCCCTTACGAGTCTTGTGCCCCAATAGTCTTTGTGGACGCATTATCGGTAAAAAAGGAAATTATCCGAAATTTTATGGAGAAGTCTGACACCAACATTGTTGTATCAAGGTAATGACCGTTTTATACTTTGAAATATCTTTCTTAAAATAAGCAGAAAGCACAAGATATTAACCATTTGACTACCATGGTTTTTGTCTCTTTAACTTTTGCCTTACTGCCAAATTTTAATGATTTAAATCAACAGACAATCCTTTTACATTTGAGTGCTATTTTTAAAAAGTGAAGTACCTATGTGTCTGTATGGCATCAGGTTTTGTATAAGAATCCTGAGGTGGGTGTAGTTTGCTTTGCATGTGTCTGTCAGCATGTTAATTTTTTGTAAAAATTACCTTTTGGGTCACTTGCTGTTGTTAAAGAATCCAGAATTAACCTGAGAGACAAAGACCTCAGCCCATTTCTTGATCTTGCCATGCACTGACACAGAAGGACTGCAAACACCCATATGGTTTGCAGTCCTTTTTAAACTATTGTTATTGATTCACCAGGACCTGGACCGTTTAGTTAGTCACAATCATGTTAAATGGACTGTCCCCTATCACTGGCCCTCAGTCCCTCTTGATTGGTGCTGGAAAAGATTTTTCAGATTTTTCATGCTTAAATCAAAGTGCTTTGTAAAGGGCAGCGACATTTGTTACAACAACCTCCCTTCAAATTGTGAGTCTAAACACTGAGAGCTTATCAAAGCTGCATGGCAGTGAAATGATCGCTCGCCATGGCTGACAGAGTAAAGTGAAGGACTGTGATGTAGAAAGATGGATACTTTAGGATTGTTTGTCAAAAGGTTAAAGTGTATATGAAAGATTTCTGACGTGAAAGCAGACATTTCACATATGAAAATTATTGATGTAAAAAATTACTATACCAACAAGTTTTCTAAACAAACTGATTTGTTGCAAGAGTTATAGAGATGTTATGTTTCATGCTTGTTTTAATTAAGTTTAATGCTGGGAGTTCTTGAGAAAAACGGTATTCTTGAAAACGAAACACATCAGTTTGATATTTGGGATAGGCGCTTACATAGTTGTACAAAAAAATCATGAAGTAGAAATGCAGGTTTAGCAGCCATATGCACATGCATGTGTAAGTTCTGATGTCAATATTTATCTGTTACAAACTTTAATTTGACCTTGTTTTGTTCTGGATCACACACTGACTCTAGCTGCGGTTCCCTTTCCCAGAACTTTTTAATTTTCTGAATATGAAGCCTTTTGGGGAAAAAGGCACACCCCTTGAGTTTTAAAATTAAGACGATGAAATACATTTTATATGTAGATTTGTTGCTTCTGAATTAAGCACATGATTTAGGCTGCAGATAAAACCTGTCTTCAGCCAAGCCTTTTCACACAAAATGGTTGGAAAGGTCGATTGAAAGGGCCAAAATGAACTGTGTCAAAAAGAGGCCAGAAAGTTGCTAAGTAAAACTGTTTAAAAGAAATCAAAGTTATGAAACAATGGAAGTTTTGAACAAATAAAATCTATAATCAATACTGTTATGAAACGTGATCAAGTCATGCACTTAGTCATGAGTTAAGTACTAAAGTAGATACTGAACTTAGTCATGAGTTAAGTGCTAAAGTAGATACTGAACAAGAGCAAATTGCAGTTTCTGTTTCTGGCACAGCCATCAGTTGCCATTTTTAACTTCTGCATTTTGGAGGACATGTCAGAGCTAATCTGTTTTTATTTCTCCATTTCTAAAACTGTTCTTTTGTGTATTGAAGTCGTTTTTTGATAACTTGTTTTTCTTTTCCAGTGGCATGATTTCAGTTCCACATCATATATACAGCATGTGATTAACAGTGACAGGATAAGTTATTTTGATTCAGATTACACAGACAATCATTGAGTTTTGCCTGATATGGATGCAAGTCTGAAAGTTTGCATGTATGGTATGCCTGTTGAATGTGTGCACTTGATTGATATGCAAACTGGATGACTGATGCATTGAACTGTGTTGACATGGACACTGGATGCGAGTACAGATCATGTACATAGTTGGTTGATAAATGTGACTTTGACAGTAGATATGGTGCTTCATAATATGTGTCCTGGTTTTGACTTAATTTATTTTTAGTGTGAAAATTTGGTACTTTTTTTCACTGAAGCTTCCAGCACAAACTGATTTCTGTTCTTTAATTGGAAAAATTGAAAGAAACTTTTTTATTCGTATGGTTTCAGTATTGTATGAGCACAAAACCATGCATTTCAAGTGAGTAAGTTTCCAGTGTTAATATTGTATGTTGTCCATTGGAAATTTTGTTGCCTGTTTGTCATCTTGGAATAAATTTACGTAAGAAAACTGATTTTTTTATCTACAAGTAATATTCCTAACAGTTTCGAGGGCAACCACTATCCTGGCAGCATGAACGATTATTATGTGGATCGTGTGATCACTGTTACTGGGAGCCTGGAAAATACGTTCAGGGCAGAGGAGATGATAAGTGAAAAGATGAGACAGTGCCTTGAGCAAGACGCCAATGCCTACCAGGTGGGTACTAGTCATAGTCATTTAGTCTGCTTTTTTTAATCGCTTTCCCCCACCAGTCTCCTCACCAGAATCCCCTTACACCCTGAAGATGCAAGAACAGGCCTGATAAATTTTGTGAGCTGCATTGACTGATATAGACACTGAGATGGAAATGTCTGTCCCATAAGATTAATCAGACTCTGGCTTTGACTAGATGGAAATGTCAGTCCATTAAGATAAATTCGCTCAAGACAGACTGTTCTGTCCCTTGTTTTTTTCCCCGTGGACGGGCCATTTGTTATGTTTAGTAAAAAAAAAAAATCGCCAAAAATACAAAACAAGACATAACTCCGTGAAATTTTCAGAAAGTGTTATTCATAAACTGTATTAGAGAATACAAAAGATTAAACTCTCACTTTTGTATGATTTGCATAAGAACTTGATGAGATGCCATTTTTCACACTTTATGCAGATAAGTAAGTCATATGGGTTGTTGTTGTAGTCAATCAGCAGCAGCTGACGTAAAGTGGCTTAGGGGGCTATGCGAAACCACTGTTGAGGCAAGCAAAGGGCTGACAATACTATTTATAGCTTGTTGTGGTCTACTCGTCACTCTATCACCGCATGAAGAATCTGTCAAAGCCGAAATGTTGTTGTTGTGTTCATTCCTAGTACAAAAAAAGTGTAACGTTATCAGAAACCGTCATAGCATCTGTTCATGACGAGAGAGAGAGCTAATCAAACTTTGGCATTGACTGAGATGGAAATGTCTGTCCCATTAAGATTAACTTTTTTGACAAGCATGCGCCCGCTAGCGCCCAACCGGAAATCACACTGCCAAAAGGCTGAGCGTCTGCCAGCACCCGTAAAAACATGTGGCAACAATGGGCGCTGCCATGTTTCTCGTGGAAAAATAAGTCTCGCGAGAACATGACTTTGTTTTTCCTGTAGTGATTCACTTCCGTTTGAAAAAAAACGGAAAGTCGATAGAAGCCATAGTTGCTGAGTTATGAATTTTTAAAGTTTTGTGGATCGAAATGCTGTTTTTCACCATGGCTAACCGCATGAAAAATCTGTCAAGGCCGAAATGTGATTGCGTTCATTCATATGAAAGCGTAATGTCATTGGAAAACATCATAGCGTCTGTTTGTAATGAGAGAGTTAATCAGACTCTAGCATTGACTGAGATGGAAATGTCTGTCCCATTAACATTAATCAGACTCTGGCATTGACTGAAATGGAAATGTCTATCCCATTAAGATTAATCAGACTGTGGCATTGACTGAGATGGAAATGTTAGGACCTATAAGATTTCGGCCTCAACAGCAAAACTTTAAGAATTGACAAATGAATAATTTTGTACTCAAATGGTTTTATGCTTGATCAGATCAGGCTGACTTCACCAATTATGACTGAGGCTTGGTTAACTTCTGACCCCAGTATTTCATATTTGATTTGTCTTGAGTGTAGTTTGTGATTTGTATTTTTAGATACAAATGAAACGTTTTAGAAAGAAAATTGAGGCATCATCTAGATAATATTGGTTGGCAGAGTCTTAAAAATACACTCAAAAATATGAGCACAGTTATGGAAACTCTTCAGTTAGCAAGGTACAAAAAAAGTGCCAAATTGGTAAAAACAGCTTCTTGTCAATCCAGATACAAAGAGGACACTTGTACTTGCGGGAACATAAAAATAAGTAAAAGATAAAATACTTTACAGGAAAAAAAAAGATTTTGATAGCCTACACTATAGTGGATTGGCAAAAAACATGAAAAATCGCTGAAAATGTATATAGTTTGACAATCTTGATGGAGATGATTTGGTGAGATTGATTTTGCTGCTGTGCATGTTTATGCATGCCATTGCCCAAACTTAGAAGTACATCTCCAGTCAGTGGGGAGAAATAGCTGGCAACTCATACGAACGATCCATTACACCTTAAAGAATGTCATGTGATCTTTAATGTCAAGCTTTCAAACGGAGGGTGTCCTCCATAACAAAATATATGTAACGCAAAAATAAGAGCAACTAGATTTATTGGTGAGATGACAATGATTTTATTTTCCTGGCTGATTTCCCTTAGTGTGACTCTGGTAGCACACTATAATGGATCAAATCAAACTTGTTTGAAGTAGGCCTGTTGAAGCATCAGGAGTGTTTGACTTTGGATTTTCAAGGACAAGCGCTGTTTGACTTTGGATTTTCAAGGACAAGCGCCACCTGTACATCTACTTATGGTGTTGCACATCTGTATACAGTAAGCAGTATTTCATATGTTTCAGTTCAGTTAATTTCTGTATAATTTTTTTTTTTTTTTAAACCTTGGGAATTAGGAGAGTGAATACAAAAGTCAATGAAATCTTCCCTCAAGAGAGACCATCCAACACCTACTCTACCTGTACATTATTCCACCCAACCCCCATATTTATTTATATTTCTTCATAGGTAGAGTATGTAATGGATGGAAAGATGTGGTACAAAGGATGTGTTACATGGTGAATGGAAGGATGTGATGCACTATGTGTGTGCTCATTTATAAAATGCAAATGCAGCTTTTTCTGATAGTCAGTATTTGCCCATGTCTCTCCCTGTACCTCCCCATCTCTTTGCCGAACCCAGTTTTGACAAAACGTGAAGATAAATTTACATTGTAATTTTTTTGTTATGGAGGACCTATACTTTATTGCAATAAGAAAAGACTTAAGTCAGTGTCAGAAAAAAGCCCCTGTAAGAACAAAGGGAAACAAAAGAGCAAAGCTTTTCAAGGTATGAATGAATGGCATAGGTGTACATAGGAAAGTTTTTTTTTCTTCCATTTTTATATAATGATCATACTTTCACGCTATATATATTTGACAACAATCTGTTTTCATTTTCTCAGAATTTACAACAAATTGAAAGATAGAGGGTGTGCAGACTTCTTGTTTGCTTTTTTTTTTTTTTTTTTTTTTAATAGTTCTAATTTATTCTTTATTTTTGTTTCAGAACTCTCTCACTCTCTATCTCAAAGTCTTCAAGTATGTGTGTATATCTATTTCTCTCTCTCTCTGTCTAGATAGATTTCAAGACTGGTGGGATGTATGGGATAGTCACATTGCAGATTTCAGGTGCTTGGATGGCCCATTTATTTTCAGGATTGGGGACCCTTCCACCCTTTGACTTTCCCAAAGTATGGATCAAGTTTTAGTATGAAAGTAATGGCGATGGTATGGATGATGATGATGATATTGGTGATGGGTGATTTTGATTGATGGGTAAGATTGTGAAAATAACCATGTGAACACACATTGTTATGAATGTGGGTGAAATCAAGATGTAAGAAAGCAGGTGACTGCTTAGTTGAAATCTTCAGTTATGCAAAAGAGGTCTAGATTGATCAGCATTTGGAAACTCAATTCTATCAACCAGTCTGAATTGTATGCATTGAATGCTGGATTTGAGATATCTCTCTCCTTCTGTTTGGAATCCGACTCCAGTTTGACCAATGCTAACAAATTTTCTTCCCTGAATGGCATGAACTGTTGGCAGAGTCCTTCATTACTCTTCCACATTCGGCAATTTTTTCGAGTATAAAGTTGCCAGTTTGTCTGCCATGACTTCTTAAATTGTTCCAAGATTGGGCCCAAATGTTAGCTTCAGTGTCCATAGCTTTGTAATTTTCAGAAGAAAAGGTCTTTTTGAATTGAAAATTGATTGCTGAGAACATCAGGGGCAGTAAGTGGAAGATCAAGGCATGCAGAAATTGGTGCACATTTATCAAAGTATTCAGGGTACTTAACACTTTTTTCAGATGGGTTTAAGACAGTTATTATGTGAATATTGTCAGCTGGTGAACTCCTGTCCACATCTCAGTTGTACAAGACGGTTATTATGTGAATATCGTCAGCTGGTGAACTCCTGTCCACATCGCAGTTGTACAAGAACAATCATATGTGGGAGTTCCAGCCAATAGTAATAGGCGAGTTAATTCTGACAGTTTTCATCATACAGACCTGTTTACCCATATGATTTTGCTATATTTTATATAGGTGTTTGGTGAAAACACGAATATGATGAACTCCAAAAAAAAATACTTTGGGGAAAAAAAAATTTCGAGACAAGATTCTTGGGCGGTGGTAATACTGCGGTATGTAACCATTGTGTTTTTGCGCTATGGTCAACGAGCGACAACTGCCACTAACTCGTGGGAAACAACTTTGCATCTGGATGGCATTAGAACAGTATAGAAACTACAGACTGAAAAAAAGATGCAGACCTGCCAGACCTGCCCAAGTGATGATTACACATTTCGCGTAATTTATTACGCCCAAGTGATGAATCTTACGCATTTAGCCTAAAATTACGCATTGAAAGTTTTAAAAAAAAAAAAACCCAAAAAAACCCTGACGAAAAAAGCGGCTTATGTACAGACACGCACGGCGCCGTGCATATAACCAGTAATCTTCAAGAAGCGTTCCTGGGGAAACATTGGTGCGAGACTTACAAAATCGCCACTGAGCTGATAGCCAACTCTACATGCTCAGAGTCAGCAACAGGGAGAACATTTTTTGAGGTTGTTTCTGGCGCACTATCAGGCCTTGGTGTGCCATGGCAGAACTGCCTGTCCTTGGTTTGTGATAATACAAATGTGATGACTGCCAAGAACAAAGGTGTCATTGCATATGTTCGCATATGTGTTTCCAGTGTATTCTACATTTTCATAATTTGTAAAGATTTCTTGTGGCACTTAAAGAAAAGGTTGTTTGAAGAAAAAGTAAAGTTCACAAAAATTGTGCGAACAATTTCATGGCATCGTGCTTGTTTGAAAAAAGTAAGTGTCGCGCTTGATTACTCTTAGCTCTCTGAAATTACACACTTCTGCCTCACAGAGCTTCAATTCTTACTCATTGGTCTCTTAGGGGGTTGGCAGGTCTGAAGATGTATTAAAAAAAAAAAAAAAAAAAAAAAACCAAGTGAGTGTGCGTTTGTGCCAGAGTATTCTGATGAATCGGTTTTGAAAGTAATTTGTCTCGGGAGAAATCTTTTATATGGTGTCTACTACAAGACCTTGACCTTGATGCCTGTAGATACCTCCCCCCCTCTTCTCCCCCGCTTCCCCCAAATGAACAAAAAAAAAAAAAAAAGGAAAGATGTGTACTTACCGCTTCTAAAAATATAATCAAACAAGTTGAAAAACATGAATGATGTGTACTTACACTTTGTAGGAAATGTATCATACTTAGTTGAAAAGTACATGAATGTCAGTTTTAGGATAAACAGATCTGATCATACTTTGCATCTCCATTTTACACACAGAAAAATATGCATCTGCATGAATAATGACCAGAGAGAGGAGAATCTCAGGCAAATGACAGGTGCAGCATGAAATGAGTAAAAAGAAAGGGCTACATGAATTGAAATCAAGTTATGTATACAGTTTGTGTGTGTGTGTTTTTTAACTTAATTCAAGTTAGAATTGTCTACATGTAATTTAATATTGATGAGTAGTTTCTGTGTCTTGACTGCATGATTTTTTTTTTTTTTTTCCATGATATATTTTTTTTTAACCTTACACCGCCAAAGTCACCCTTTAGCGACGACAGGGCTGAGTGCCAATGTCGCCATTTGGCAACAAAGTAGGGTGACTTAACTCCCGATACTCTCACGATCCAAGTTCATGAGATAAAAAGCCAGCAATGAATGTCCAGTTGGGGGATGGTCTGGCCCATGCTCACAGCCATTTGTTTTGTCAGAACACTATTCAGTTCAGTGTTTTATCGACTTTATTCCAGTTGTTTTTCCATTCACTATGACTTCACCACCAAGCTCTTTACATACTCGACCTTGCCATACATTTACCACAGATCAAGTGCTGGGAATATTGAATAGATGGTCAGTTGTTCCTAATACAGATGAAGAAGACCCAGATAGTCATGAGGACACAACGATAGTGGGGGCTTGACCGAATTATTGCGATGTGAGGCGTTGGACCGTGGCCAAATGGTTGGGAGAGGCGTGCTGATGAGAGATAAGACTAGATGCCCGCTTACTACCGTTGTGCCCCAATGTCTTTGCGTTGAGCCAGCCAGCACTGACTGACTGTTCACTAACTATGTGAAGGAGCGAACTAAGACTGCAGGCAGTGAACTTCACACACTCGCTGTGGGCCGACTCTCGCTGGTCGAGGTTGAAGGGGGCCTGGCCCACTGACACATGAGAGGCGAGCAGCAGAGACGTGTTTTGAGTGGGTTTTATGATCAGCTGAATGGCTGTCAAGGATTCAGAGACCAACAGGCACATAAATGACTTTGTGTTCATAAATGACTTTGTGTTCATAAAAAATATTACTGTTTTTCGAGTGAAAGGGATGTGTGTGTGTGTGTGTGTGTGTGTGTGTTCCCTTTTTCTTTCTTACATGTGTACCAGTTAGGCATAAGAGTGTGTGTGTGTGTGTGTGTGTGTGTGTGTACCCTGCTATTGGAGTAGTTGTATTTGTGGCTGTTTCTTCCACTTTTCTGTTGGAAATACCATACTTACTGGTCTTCAATTGTGAGTGGAGTATTTTTCCTCCCTTTTTGAGAGTTTGTTGGCATTCTTCTTCATTTTTTACGTTTAGAAGAAACAACAACATTTTTTTTATTTTGCATTTTTTTGCACTTTAAATTACTAAAAATGTGAAATTGTTGTGTTGACGTACCATTACCAACATGTTACGATATAATAAAAGTACAGTGTATCTCCTCCATTTTACAAAAAATAGCATGAGAATTGGTTGTTTAGTTCCAGAGATATCTGCGTTTCACATATGCTGGTATAAAATAAGAGCTTTTTTTTAAAAAAATGGTTGGCGATGGGGGATTTATGCAAAATAGAAAGTCTGGGGGTGAAAGGGTTAATGGTCTGTGATGTTTTGTGATGTGACTTTTTATTCTTTAGTGAATTTGGCAACCATGAAAAGGCGCTGCTGTGGTTAGCTGGGTTAATAGTGATGAAACTGCTGCATCAAAATGTTCAGATGAAAAATATCCACTTTGTCTAATGATTGCCACCACCACCAGTTTCACATGGGCATTAAAAACATAATTGAAAAATGAAAAGAACACAGTGCACAGACTTGTGTGTAAAACTTTCAGACTTGCCAGTCTGAAAAATATGTTCCATGAAGAATGGAAAATTTTGTGCTATATTTACTGTTCGACTCGTATATATGTGTATGGATGTGTGTGTGTATGAGAGAGGGGTAATATCCAAATTTTGGAAGAAGTAAAAACATGACTTGTCATGTGCCACTGTCTCTCTCTCTCTCTCTCTCTCTCTTGATGTTTTAATGTATTTCTTTAGAAATGTATTAATTCTTGACACACCTGTACTCTACAGATTTTCATATAGAACATACTTTCATAGCAATTTCAACAGAAAGCAGAGCTTCATTTTTTTTTTCCCGGTCACAATGAGGTGCATCCCCTGGTAGCTTAAAGTAAGGGGACAAAAAAGCAAAGAAACTAGATAAACTTTAGTCAGTACCTCAGAGCTGTCATGTAGTGTGTGTTAATCTCTGACAGGAAGTACCATGCATTTGCTCTGATAGCATTTTTCATTTTGTGGATACTCTGGGTGCATAGACGTAGAAGTGTGTGTGTGTGTGTGTGTGTGTGTGTATGTGTGTGTGTGTGTGTGTGTGTGTGTGTGTGTGTGTGTGTGTGTGAGCAAGTGTGAGCAACTGTGTGTGTGTGTTTTTGTAGAGACAGAGTGTGGAATATGAGCTTCACTTTTATGAAGAGGAAGATTCGTTGTCATGTTTAAATAGTGTAATGTTTGATATGCTTTAAAAAAATCGCATTCAAGCACTTTTGACTGGTTTGTGACACTGCCAGTTTCAGCTTTGCCTTTGGTGGCATTTTTGTCCCTGCTGATTACATAGTACACTGAATGCAGTGTACATGGTGCTGATATTTGCAGTGAAGCAAAGGGACATTACTCCATCCTTCATCTAGTTCTTTAGACAAGATCTTGTCTCTGGTTTTGATTCCAAAATAATTGAAAGCAGATCATTGACATTTCAAAATGATCTATGGTGGCATGGACAGGCAGGACTAGTTAACTTTTACTGTTCCACATGATCATGAGAGAGAGGAGGACCAAATCCCACCTAGAACTGTGGAAACTGGTGTGCCACAGCCTGGCACTTGATGATAGGTGATGTGTCATTTTAGAATTTCACATGAAAATATCACAGGTGCGCTAGCAATCTAAAGTAGTGAAAAATCTCCTGTTTTGTACCCAAAAAAAATGTTACGATGATGAAAAATCAATTACTGTTTGTTTTATTGTGTTAACTTGAAAGAAGGAGTGCAATACACTACACAAGACTGATTCTGTTTTGAATATGTGGGGATGAAATGTAAAACCTTCGATCCCAAAAATGCATTGGGTTGCTGCTGGGAGTCTTGTGAGAAAGTCAGGCTGTGAGAAATTTCAATAGTGTGGGTAAAAGGACATCAGATTTACATGATTTAACGTTATAGGAACTAGGTGGACAGTTTTTGTACTCCCAGTTCTTAAAGAACAGGGTGTGTGGTCAAAATGTGTTCCACTTGCTCCAGACAAAACTACTGGGCCTATCTTTGTGAAAATTTGTAGGTATCTTCATTATGGGTCACGGATGATGCCCAATGTATTAGTTTACCGTTACAGCTGTTACTAACGGCACGGCATGTAACGCTTTTTTTCTTCTCTATGGAATATCTCGGAAAGTACTAGGCGATCTTTGTGAAAGTTAGCAGATATGTTCATTATGGGTCACAGATGATGCCGGATGTTTTCGTTTACCGTTATATACAAAAATGGCCTGTAACATTTTTTTTTTTATTATTCCATGAACGTGGCCGATCTTTCTGAAAATTTGTTGGTATGTTCATTATGCGTCACGGATGATGCCCGATGTTTTAGTTTACCGTTATACCGTTACTAATGGCTGTAACGGCCAGTGCCGGATGTTTAAGTTAGTTATAGCGGTTACTAGCGGCCCATAATGGTTTTCTTCTTGATGGAAAATCTCAGAAAGTTCTTGGCCTATCTTTCTGAAAATTTGTAAGTATGTTCATTATAGGTCACAGACGATGGCCGATGTTTACCAGAATAGTCATTACTAACGGTTACACCAGCCCAAGACGGTTTTTTTTCTCTTTATGGAATATCTCATGCGTATTCAGGATAAACTGGGAGTACGTTTATATGCTTTGTATCTTGTTAGTTGCTAGTATAGTGTGTCATCAGATGTAGTCTCAGCTTGGAGTTGCACAATGCGATTTCGTAACTGTGCAGGTGATTATGGTGGTGGTGGTGTGGTTGTTGTCGTACCCTGGTTAAAAGACTCCAGGGATCATCCAAACAGCCGAAGTGCTTTAACACTATGGTACAAATGCATCAGCTGAGGATGAGAACAATACATGTGTGACCGTTTTTGATTACCCCGCCACATTGGCAGCCACAGTCCGACTTCAGGTGATTTTGGAGACTGATAATGTTATGCTAGGAGCTTGTCACAACTGAAGACAATCCCCACATAACTATGCAGAGCATAACAACATTTTGATGTAGCCTTGGTGTTCTAGCCTATGTCAATTGGCGTGACACAGCCTTAAACCAAGGCGCAAGGGTGATTATGGTGATTTTGACATAACAGTATTTCAGGTGAAAGAAGAGAAAATAAAAGTTGCTTGTTGAGATCATTAAACATTTTTACTTATCTTTGCTTACATTCTTTAATTTCAAGTGAAATGTTATGCACATGTAACAGGAGCATGTGAATTTGATAGCTTCTGTTGTAACTGATTGGAGTTAAATTTGAAAAGAGTAGGTTTCTTGCAATTAGATCGGCAGTTTATAACTGATGATTTGAATATGTGTTGTGCTGGCTTGAAGAATGTGGTGGTCAGAAAAGTGAATTTCAGTGTGTGTTTGGTTTCATGTGTGAAGTGGACCACTCATTTTACTCCCACACTTTTAAAAAAGTGAAAAAGTTCTGTGGTGCATTCCATGTCTTGTTCCACTCACAGAGAAACATATTCTTTTTGAGTGTTAGGACTTGCACGATGTGAGACATAAACGCTTTAAGCGGACTCCTTGAAAACCTGGTTCAGAGATGTCGCGCCTGACGTGATCTTTGAATTTCTGAAAGAGATTAACATTTTTCTTCTGAACTAAGATTTTACGGAAGAAAGATTTTTTAACAAAGTTTCTGGTGCATTTTTGGAAGGTGTATTTTAAAGAGAGATGTGAATTTTTTTTTTTTTTTTTTTTTTGATGACTTGCGAGTTGATTTCAACATGGTGACAACCCTGATATGGCCCGTTGTGGTCAGCTTGGCTATAAGCAACATTACCTTACCTTACCTGACATTATTTTATGCTTGAATGAATGAGAAAAACATAAAAAAGATAATGTTTAGACAAGTTATTGGAAAACAGACTTTTGTTTTATAACTGTTTCAGCAACAGCAAATGATGTTCAGTGGTCTGCCCACCCTCCCCATGATGCCTGGGGGCATGAACAGCTATCCTGGTGCTCGTCCTCCATATCCCTACATGGTTAGCTACATGACTGGTATCAGCTTATGAATTACTGTTCGGTTTTTAGTCAGAGTAACAGTAGATCCTATGATGACTAGAAATCTTGGGTTAGACCCTTTTTTTGTGGTGTCTATGACCCGTTTGTAGCATTATTCATTTCTCACTCACTCAGGTTCCCACATACAGTGTAGCACCTAGTTTTATCCTATCAAAGTCCCAGCACTGGTTGTAAAACTAAAGTATGTTGGATTTTGTTTTTTTTTGTGTGTAAGAAAGGGTCTTTAGGTCATATTTGATTGATATGTACCATGTATGTGGCAGATGCAACCGACAGGATATGCACAGCTCAAAACATTCATGATGATACATGAATAACTGTGTATATCACCATTCAAATGAGAAGTACAAGTTGTATTCATGCAACATATTTTTACCATGACTTTGGAACCATCTGTGACTCGGCAATATTTTGTTTTTCAGGATTTGGAGCAGAAAAAAAATTTTTTTTTTTTTGTCTTTTTTATAACAAGCAGAACAGTCTTTTCCAATGCAAACACCAGAACATTATAGAGCAGTTCTGACAGCAGTATCAGCATGAATATCTCAAAAATTGTAAATTTAATTACACATACTGTCCCGTGGCTCACTAATGCAGTAAGCGACAACGGTTTAGTATTCCAGTCCAGGGCCCTTCCCTTCAGTCTGCGTTAGTGAGCCATGCTAAATATATTGGATTAGACGTAATTTTAGAAGAAAAATTTCCCTTTTGATTACGCATACTGTACTGTGGCTCACTAATGCAGACCAAAGGGAAGGGCCCTGGACTGGGATAGCAAACCGCTGTCGCTTATTGCATTAGTGAGCCACGGTAAGTATGTTAGATTAAACATGATTTTGGAAGAAAAATTTCCTTTTATTTGGAATTATAACTACTAACAAACTTACAGAAGTGTGCTATTATGATTTGGTATTTCTTTTAGCCACTGATCCAGAGTAGGACAGTCATCGATCAGTTCATTGCCAAAGCTGGAGACATTAAGTTTAAAAAAGTGTAGAATGACCTTTATTGGTAACCAAGCTGACCAGTCAGACACGCTTGCCTTCTTTAGTGTTTTCAGATAAAAATGTTTTTCGGTCTGCAATTTCACAGTCTGATAGATGAGGTTCAAGACAAATTTTGAAAGCCAGGAAATCATAAAATGACAGCTTTTTCAATTTTGCAAATTGGATTGATCATGTTGATCTCCAGACTTTCTTTTGCAAAAGTAAATTTTTTTTTTTTTTTTTGGGGGCAAAAATCGCAATGAAACGCCCTGTGATTTTTCATCATTCGTATTGTCCTATAAATTGTCATTTACCTTAAATTCATGCTGATCCTGCTGTTGCTGCTTCTCAACGGAACTGGAATGTCCTCCCTTGGTTCTGTCTGATCAGTGTAACTTGTGGTAAAAAGCAGGCAATGTGATAAAACAAGCTTCACATTGGATTAAAGGTTATTTATGTGTGACTTTTTGTGTATTGTTGGAGCAAAAAGATCGATTATACATCCTGCGTGTGCCTGTGTGTATTCTGTCAGTTGGGGCCCATGCGTGGTATGAATTTCATTTATTGTTTTCATCGTTCCATTTTTTAATCTAAACTACCCTCCTTACCCCCAGCAGCAGTTTATAGTCTTTGCAGCTTTCGACCAACTTGTGAAGAAAAATTTAATTGTGACTCTTCCAGTAAGTTTGAAAACAAGTACCATTACCAAAGTAAAATGAAAACAAAGAAAAGCGTACCATTACCCCCTCTCCAAAGTAAAAGACATGATTAGAGGGCACATGGGTTCTCACACATGCACACTCTCTCTCTCTCTCTTTCTCATTTAGTTAGGAAAAAAATCGTGTGAAACAACAGTTATCTGAACCCTCTCCTCTCACACACACACACACACACACACACACACACACAGAACAGAGAGCTGCATTACACACAAGTGCAACAAGGACAACTGACTATTGGCCAGTATTATTGAAGGGAAACACACTACCTGGGAAAGTGGGAGGGATTTTTTTTTTTTTTTTTTTTTTTATACGAAAAACACATTTTATTGTATTACTAAACATGATTATTATCCTTCTGAAGGTGAGCTGTTGAGTGTATGGGGAATGTTTGTGCAGATTTTGCTGATCATGAAAAAGCTATGTGATTCAAAATGGTCAAATGTTGGCAAGTTGAACATTATGAGTAAGACGTTTTCCTTTGGAGTAGCTGAGAATCTAGCAGCTTTCACAAATAAAGAAAAAAATATAAACAAAAAAAAAAAACCAACAAAAATGATTTTAAATATATGTTTATTTTTATACTGGAACTGAACAGACAAAAAAGGAAAAAAAAAAAAAAAAGGTATCCGATAGTTAACATTTACCTGTAAGAAATATTTTCCACTCTGATTTGATATATGTGTTGCACTCAAGAAAAAATACGTGATGGATTTCATATTGCATTGAATACTGATTTTTATTTTAAATGCTAAAAATGTATGTCTTGAACATTGAACAGTTGTAGGAGGGCTAGAACAGTTGTAGGAGGCTAGAAGGCTAAACTGGTCTTAAGTTACTTGTTTGTGTATGAAAGGAGGAGATGATCTCGTTGTGTTTATTCAGGGACTGGGAGGAAACTACTATGGACGGTCCATGTATGGAGGCGGGCCTTCAGTTCCCCCACAGCAACAGCTGGAGGTGGTCTATCTGTACATTCCAGAGCAGTCTGTTGGGGCTGTGATCGGCAGCAAGGGGCAGAACATCAAAAATATCATGCATTTATCTGCAGCTCGCATTAAGGTGGGTGTTGACATAGCGGAAAAAGGTTCCTTTCAGTTGATTTTTGATTTTCAGCTTCACCTTCCTACTCTTCCTTGCTGTTCGCAAATTTTCCTCTTTTTATGTTGTTCTCTGTCTTTTTTTTTGTTCTTTGTCTGGTTATGTGTTGTTTACATTTCTTAATGTTGCTTTGGGTCTGCTTTGACAAGCATGGTAGTTATGTGGTTATTGTATTTTTTTTTTTCATTGAAAGGTATGTGAAATCCATGGATCAAATCTTAACATGGTGGGTTAATGACTGAATTTTTTAGTTATTTTTTAGTTTTTTTTTTTTTTTTTTTTCAGGAGACTTGTGGATACCTGCTTGTACTTGATTCCAGTTTTTATGTATACACAAGTTGGAGCCAAGTGCATTTATGAAAGCACATGTAATCCTTGATGGTGTAGACTTAGGATAAGTGAATCAAATTGTGTGAAACAGCTGTGAGAACTGCTGTGATTGCCTTCATGACAGCAGCAAATATGAATACTCATTGAAAGAAATGAGAACAGGGGAGACTGCTCACAAATGCTGACTCATTTTGCCTGGTTAGGAAGTGGGTCCACAAGTGTTCAAATTATGTAATATGTGTGCAAAGTGATATTGATAGTTGTATTATCTAATGGTGATGACTGTTGCAGATCATGGGAGCTGAGGGGAAGAACACAGTGTTGGAAATGACAAAGCGACTCATCAGGAGGAACGTAGAGTCATCATTACTGGAACACCAGAAGCACAATGGAAGGTAGTGAGAAACCTATTGGAAAACAGAATTTAGCATTTGTTTTTTAGATCATGATTGCATACTATGTGTGTGTGTGTGTGTGTGTGTATGTGTTGTAGTTTGAGCGAATAAAATAGGGAAGTTATGGATAGGGAGTTCAAATGTAAAAGAACACCATAAAGTAACTTGGACACTTACCACTTTGTTTTCTTGTGTGATTTTATATAGAAACTGTCAGCTTATGCACAAGATCGTTTGTATTGAAGTAAATTATAGGTTGTGCAGAGCTTCCAGCCACCCCGCTTTCGGTAGAATTTATTATGCTCAAATGTACCACATTCCTCTATTCGGCTTGACGTAAAAAATATTCGCCCACAAAAAAAAAAAAAATGTATATTTGCAGAATTTGCACATCTGCCATTCGGCTGCCATTCCTATAGCCAAAGAGCTGTTTCGAAACTTACTTCCCGTTCAGTTTCTTCCTCTGCGGTCATGTCGAAACGACCTACTGGACCCCTGAGGCAGAAAAGAAGAAAAAAAAAATTGGAAGTGCAGGTTGCTTTCTGCTGTCACGATGGCTGTGCTGCTGATCCCAGTCAACAGTCAGCTTAGGAAGTGTTTGACCTGATAGGAAGAACCTTACAGATTTTCGTCCTGCCTGGGGTCAAGACACTACAGCGGCAATGATGATCCCAAAGTGCAAAAATGAGCCAAGTCATAAGATGAAGCTTAGTGACAGTAGGTACTCCAAAGTGATTTTTTAAATGTTTTTGACTGTTGTTTTCAATAGGTCAAGGTTATAGAACAACTTAAAACTAAGAAAATTATGTAAAATTTATATCTGTAGCTTAATTAGGAGCGAAGTTATGATTTTTTAAGTATTTAATTTTCTTACGACAGTCAGAATTCCCCTTCAGGGCCATGTCTGGAGGGCTGTAACTCGGCCATTTGGCAAGTGACATGTCTGAAACTATGGGTGATTGATGTCAACTACTTGTAATATACACTGAATTGTTTTCAGACCTGAGGCTCTTGCAGAGTCCGACTACCACACTCCCAAAAATGCCAAAATCTTCATTTTGACTTTTTTTTTTCCTTCTATATGGGCAACCAAAACAAGTTATAAAATGACACATCCCTGCTTTCAATTGACATACAAGCATGTAACTTATATCAAAATGATCAGGATTACAAGATCTATCCAATAAGAAGACATTTAAGCATGTCAGCACAATTGTACACCCCCATCTCACCTTCACCCCACCCCCACCCCCACCCTTTTTTTACCTAACTTCTTGTAAGCCATATAAACATTACGTATACAAATTAAATATCTCTGCTTGGCATGATCTTATGAAAACATATAACTGACATTTGTATCAAAACTAATGCTCAGAAGATTAAAAAAAAGAAACTTTTGCCTACCCCCCCCCCCCCCTTCCCTCCTCACTCCTCTCCCACCCCCTTTCCTCCATTCCACCCTAATTCTCCAGTGCCTATGCTTTCCATATATTAGTGAAACTTATATATATGATTGCCAAGAAATATTGAATATGACATTGTCATTACAAAATAAATACAGTCATCCCTTGAGTTGTTACCCAGGCCCCACACCCCTTGCCAGCAGGAACTGAACGGACAAACTTAAAGGTTTACTTATTTGTAGTTGAAAGCCTGAAGAATTGCTCCTCTTTCTAGTGGCATACATTTTCAGAATTGATAAATATCCCGACGAGCACAGTGTAGAAAACCAAAGGAAGGGACAGGAGTGAGATGTGCATATGCTGGCCAAGGCTCGCAGCTAATCAGTAAACAGCACCAACTTTCACACACGCTGACACACAATCACCATCAAAAGTACAAAAGACAGTGTATGGAAATGAAAGATGAATAACAGATTTTGTCTGATGTATTTTCATTTTTTGATTAATTTCAAACATTTGGAGAAAATAACAGTCAAATGTGGGTTAACAGCCCACTGCCTCTTTCTTAGTCATGGAGAGAAAGTTTGTGTAGAACTGGCCATTGTTACAGTGTATGTTGACCAGAACAAGGCCCGTTGTAGCAGACACTAACCGCACAGTTTGAGCTCCTGAAAAAAAAAAGAGTAATAAAAAAATTGAGTTAGGGTTGTCATTAATTGATAAATCATGATGATAGCTAATCCATTCCATTCAGTCACACACACACACACACACACACACACACACACACACAACATACATATCACCATAACCGCCAATGACAATGGAGTGCATAAGACAAGTGTTTTAGAATCGCTACTTGATTCATTTAATACAGGAAATACAGGCACAAAATAATATTCTGTACAAAGCTTAAATAAATGTTTGCGAACTGCCCAAAAAACGTGGACAAAACGAATCACAAGACAAAACACATGTGTTTTTTCTTGTGATTTGTTTGTTGACATTTTTTTTTTTTTTTTTTTTTTTTTTTTGCGGTTCACAAACATTTTTTTAAGGATTGTTTAGATTTCGCCTGCAGTTGTCTCACTTTGCAACTAGATCTAATATTCTGTACGTTTTTCCTACTGCAACTGTGCTAGTTTCAGCTGTTCATTCGACATAGGGCCTCAAAAGCGTCGTTGGGCATGGTCACGTGACCTAATAGAATTTGATATTTAAGCCGAACAGGAAAGATCTGGTTAAAAAAAAAATCGACAGAAAATAAACCTTGAAGTCATACAAAACTACACATGTAACATATCCATAAAATCTAAGCAGCAGTTTTTTTAAATTTGGTGTAAAATACTAAATACATACTGCTCTCATCAGCACGTCCCCACCATTACCCCGGTCCGATGTTTCGGTTGTTGTCAAACAAAAACAAAGTAATCTTCAAAATATATGACAGTAATATAGTTAAATCGTGATGTAAAACTGTCGGAAAAGGTTGCAACTTACCATTCAAAATAGCTGGAACTGCGTGGTTTGAAGACAACTTGTCGATATTCGATAGATTCCGTTGAGTATTTACGGGTCGCATGCCATCTTATACTTTGCGCCATTTCGATTTCCGAGTCGACGTCAAAGCTGCACCACGGCTTGTTTCGTAGCTTTGCACTCCGCGGCATTTGAACGGACAAACTTAAAATGTGTACTCAAATGTAGTTTAAATCCTGAAGATTTGCGTGAGTGTAAAAGTATAAATGGCGCTCTTGGTTTTATTCCGGAAATTTTACATGAAACATTTTAAAACGGTTTTTCACTCTGAATTTTCTGTTGAATGCTACACTTCGCACTCGCATTCGAAACGTGCGGGATGACTCTTCTTCCTGTTTAGCATACTATTTTTAGAACTACTGACGGTGCCACCGAGCGCATAGCAGACGACCAAAGGCAGTGATCGGAGCGAGATGCGCGCATGGCGGCCGACGCTCGCGGCTACTCCGTAACAGCGCAAAACTTTCAACACACGCTTACACACATTCACCACCAAAATACAAAAGACAATGTATGGAAATGAAAGATAAATAACGGATTTTGTCAGGCGTACTTTTATTTCTCGATTTATTAAGAAATATTTGTAGAAAATCACAGTTGAATGTGGGCCAACAGCACACTGCCTCTTAGTCATAGAAAGAAGGTTTGGAGTACCTAGTGACAGTGTGCTTTAAAAAATGTAAAAGAGCAACAGTGTATTGGCTGAGACACAGTGATTCAATGAAAACACCTGACAAAAGGATAGAAAATAAAGTGTCTGGAATGTTTTTTTTTTTTTTTTTTTTTTTGTGCAATAGCATATGCAGACCTGTGCATTGTATGATTTTGCGTATAATCTCACGAAATTCAATCAGCTATATGATTGTACGTTTTAAAACTGAATTGTATGAAATTTTGATCACCGAGCTCACGAAAATGTGCTAAACAGGTAATCCGTCCGAGTCCAAGAGTCTGGTCCAACTTTCAAAAGTTCATGGCGCATGGACACTTCCTTCCTCTATGAATGCATATCAACATGGCTTCTCATTCAGCTTCAACTCGCGCCTCATGAAACAAAGAAAAGTCAGATTCATTGGTGGAAGCTGTGGTGTAAAAGAAAGAGAAATATGAACAGAGTACAAACCAGCATATCATACAATTTTCAAGTTCATACTGCACACCAAAGAAGGGCGATACATTCACACACGGCACCACATGTAACTGTGAATTCTCGATTGCTCACAGTGGTCATTTTGACATTCAGCAGCACATTGATAGCAAAAGTCACAAGGGAAACAGTGATTCTGGAAAACGGTAGGCAATGAACATTTAAAGTTTTTTCGTGAAGTCGAGTTCTGTTAGCACTTCTGATTAGATACTGGAACATCAAACTATTCGTGTAGTAGAGGGATAAAAAAAAAAAACTCCAAAACCCCCCAAGGGAACACACTGTCCATTGAAACTCTTGAAAGTCTTCTCATCCTGAAGATTGATGACTGTTCTTCAAAGATGCAGTTCAAATCCTCTCAGCTGACAATTTAAAAGAGCTGAAATCACCAAAATGTGAAATAAAATTCACATCATAATTATTATGCTCTTCAGAAAGACTGCTTAGCTTATCAACAAACAGTGAAAAAGTGCCCATATTAGCATATGAAAGAAATAGGTTACATCAAGAATTTTTTTTCCAATTATGTTCATCAGTATAGTAAAAAGTGAAGAGACAGTTATTTAAAAGTGTTACAAAAAATCTCACACCAGTTAATGTTCTTGTTAATTTTCTGAGCAAAGGATTTTGCCCATTAGAGGGCACTGGAAAGAAACTTGGATTAGTTTGACAGTCATTGATTATTAATGAGCCACTTCAGTGCCTTTCATGAAAAAAAAATCTTTTATAATAATAAGTTTGCAGTGTTTCCAATGTCTTGAATGCATTCAGTATTGTTTCCTAGTTACTTTGCGCTGCAAAAGCTTACACATTTTGCACACAATTGTACACTCTTTTGACCCAGAACCTACACATATAATTTCTGAAGGGTAACCAGGTCTGAGAATGTGTAATTTGTAACATGGTTTGTTGAAACAACTACATGGAAGTACCTACTCTGAATTGCTGAAGCTGTGAGACAACACAAATTAATTTTTGAGAGACATTAATGTTACAGGATATAATTTTAAGGAACAGATGGCTATGAAGGGGATTTGAGGCTTTGTAGTGTTAACAGAATGAACAAGGAACTTTTTTTTCTTTCTATTTTTCATTTTTGTAATGCCTTGTACATATAGTACAAGTCTTAAGTATCAGACAGATAAGTTGTTAGACTTTTGTGATATTTGGTTTGTAAAGTGACCAGCATTTGCTGTTTCCTTAAGGTAACACTATAGACTATGGTTCTTGCCATGATCTTTATGCAGTTTTGATTTTTTTTTGCATTTGGGGCTCTTAAAATCTTTTTGACCAGTCATAAAAGAAAATTTGATGGGGAAAAACATCTTATGTCGGTTATCATACCAGTATGAAAATGGAAATATGATATTTGGAACTGTCAGAGTGCATGTATGCATATATGATAATGGACTCCTGATCAGTTTTAGAGGAACATAAATCTTGCATTTTTGAGACTATGATTTTTGTTTCAGATGGTAAGATCATACAAACAATAAGCACTTACTAAAAACAGGGAAGAGTTGAATTTTTTTTTGGAGGGGGAGCAGGGGGGGGGGGGGGGGGGGGTATGTATGATGAGCAATCCATTCATCAGGAGAAAGAAAACAATGTGGAATCATGTACATTTTGCAGTTGGTCCATGTTGATGTATGCAATGGCTCATGCCTCCTGCTGTCAATTAATGATATAGATATATATTGTTTAGTGCTTTATCATACATATTGGGCTCTTGACCACTTTAACAGAAACAAATGTGTATTGTTCAGTGTTTATCCTACATATAGAGCTTGAAAGCACTTGTACAGAAAACAAATGCAACAACTCACAGAAGTTGGGAGGGAGGGGGGGGGGGGGGGGGGGGGGGGGGGGGACCACAAAATCATAACCATGTCGTGGCCTCTCGGTGTCCTCTCACTCCACTCAAACAGTCCAAGACCATTGCTTGATTTTTCTTGCCTGATTGCATTACTGTGCTAAGAACAGTTCAGAAATGTGGCTTTATTTTGTTCTTGATCAGAGAATCCACCAAAGGATTTGTCAGTTTTGTGTGAAACGTATACAGCCCCAAATACTGCTGATTTTAAGGTTGTGGAACCACTTACTCCACCACACACCCCATTCCTCCATTCCTCAAATTTCCAGGCCTTTCTGCAATATAGTGTGAATTGTTCTACATGAATATGTAGCATTTGGTTCATTTCAGAGGAGTACAGGGCCTGTGTTTATGTACAATGCAAACTCGACTGTCACATGTCATTGTGCAACAAATTTGCAGTGTATCCAAACTGAGAGGGGCCAGTATTATCGCTTAAGGAAAAAAAAAGATTTTTTATTTCAATAAAATAATTGTGGTCAAAAAGTGAAATGACTATGGCTTTTAGTTTTTCAGTCACCGTTTCTGGTAGAATTCTAGCTTTTTCACATTTCTTGTCATTGTTATCTTTCCATTCATGTCATCTACTCCCATCCCTACAACCCACCTCACTCATACACAGACATTTGTAATTCTGTTTCTCACTTTCTTAGTTACTCACACATACCCTTTCCTTTACAGCACTGTAGCTGTTCATAAACAAGTAAGATATTTATAGTGGGATGGTGCACCACCAGTAATACAATTTAGGGCAGTCTCAGAAATCCATCACTGAAACCTGCTTCAGTATTTGATCTAAATTTCTTTCCTGATTTGATGGGTGAATTTTACCTGAAATCAGAACTCGTAATTTCAAGATTTTCTATGATCTGTTTCAAATCATGTACCTCTGAGCGAAAAGTGCCCTTGAAACCCAACTAATACAGCGCACACAAAGTTACACATATAAACATGTACACATGGCATATGAATCCCATGAAACTATGCGTATGTGGTGAAAATGAAATTAAGCAATAATTGATTGGAACTATTGAGACATTAAAGAAGAGCTAAGCACATTTGATATTTGGAGTGGGTTGAATGTCGGTTTAAAATCATTTTCATTTCAGATTATCAATATTTGTTCTCATTGTGATTTCTAAAAATGAGGGGCAAACAGGTGCATGATATGACTAATTTTTACTTTAAGAGTTTTAGTTTCTGTTCTCTTTGCTACTTCTAACAAATTTGGGGGGTGAATAGGTATATGATCCGCAGACATATACACAAACACCACCTTTCATCCCTATTTCTGACATGCACTCGTGTGCACACATAAAAGAAGAATTATGTTTAACTTTTCAATGACTTACCCTGAGCCTGATTCAGGATGAAAATGGTAGGCCATGTGTCTTACCCCCGTTAGTCACTTGAAGTAACAATAATCAACTTCCTTTTTCAGCTGTTAAGGAATACAACTGAATGTTTACATCTAAAGTAATGCGTGGTTCCTGTACATTTATACAGTGGTTGTTCATGTCAAGTGAATTATTTTTTGCTTGCAAAAAAAATTGAAAGTGAAGTTAGTGAATTTTTTACTTCAAGATGGCAGTGAGGAAAAGTGCAACATATCAACCTGATGTTGGCTATGAGGCAGAATACTGATTGTGGTTATTATTCCTGAATTTCAATGTCCAGTAATGTTTGTATAGCGTGTTTTACTCTGAGACCGTGACAGCTTTTTGTTTGCAAATGTCACATCTTTTTTATGTCTTGTCAATGTTACACATCACAAAAGGGTGGGGTTTTTTTTTTTGTGTTGTCATGTTGACATTTCTTTATATTTAACATGTGGATTAGATCCAGAACAATTTTGCATGCTGTCATGAAAAATTTTATGTATTTACTTTGTTATCATGAGACGGAGAACTAAGACAAAAGTTATTCATCATTCCTCAACATATAGCAGGCACATAGCTTCAGCATGGAGGGAATAAATACAGATTGAGGCATATACATATAGTAGGAATGTAGAAAGTTGTTTTGCTGAAATCATTTGTTGATACTACATGTACATTTCTGTTGCAGGCGCAGTTCTACATTTTCGAGAAAGTAAAGACAGAGATGAGATTAGCATCAACAGATGAGATACACCTGCGTTCTGAAGTAGTTGTGCCAAAATCTGCTATTGGCCGCATCATTGGAAAAGGAGGGCAAAATGTGAGGTTTCGAGATCATTGGATTTAAAAAAAAACTTTTTTTAAAGCCCAAATTGTTGGTGTTCTCTTAGGCTTTCTTTGAAGAATATGCTAGTGAATGTGCTTAAGGTATTGTAGACTTGTTTCCTAGTCTGATTCTGTTGCAATTTTTTTTTTTGTTTGATTGGTGTGTGTATGAGGGGAGTTGGAGGGGGGAAGAGGAATGTTTGAATTTTGGGGGGGGGGGGGTGTGGACGTTGATTGTTGGATGAGGGATCATGTAGTATGCTTTGTAGAACTGTTTTTTCTTTTTTTTTTTTTTTTTTTTTTTTTTTACAGAGCATTGGATTTGGTGGATGTAGGATTTATTGAATGGATCCTTGTTTACAGGTGAAAGAAAATCAGCGTGTAAGTGGGGCCATCGTACAGGTGCCTGAGGATCAGGGAGACCAGGATGAGGTGCCAGTGACAATAATTGGACACTTCTATGCTTGCCAGTCTGCCCAGAGACGTACCCGTGCCCTGATGAACAACATTCAGAATAGTCTCCCACAGCCTCGCCGCCCTGGACGCTCACAATCTGGACAGGGTCATCAGATGAATGGCAATTAATCACATATGACAACTGAACAGTAAGATAACCCCATCTCTTACCCCCTTCCGTGGAGTATCAAAAGGGATGTCTTGTGACAGGAACCTCAAAGCAAGACTGCAATAATTTTGTTTCATGCTCAGTTCTATTATTTCCTGCCAGTTTGTGTCATTACTGAGGAGAGACTTTAGATACTGGATGCGTGCAATGTGGAAAACTGAACAGTGAACAATTTGAGATATACTGACAAGCATTGGTAGAAGTGACTATTGTGATATGCCCCTCTTCTTGAACTTGCCTGGTTGAAATAATGATGCTGAGAGCTTAGTTGGGATGAGAGATGAGGTCATCTTGACCATTGCCCAAAACTATACCAAAGAGCCTGCCAGCTGCCACTTTTTTCTTTTCTTTCCGTGCCCTCTAGTTAGCTTCCCAGTTTCTTCCAGTTATGCCTTTTCATAGCCAGTCAGAAGATGGTAATGAGCTGTGTTGTGTAGTTTTTCTAATGTCTGGGTGTATGAAACATGAAAAAAATGGGTTGACCAATGTTTTCATCATCAGGTCTGTGGGTCGCAAGAAAATGTTTTTTCAGAGAGTGCCACGGTGGAATGTGGTTACCTTTGGAAGTGTAACAGGACTCTTGCCTTTCATTATCTTTCATATAGCAGTAAACTTTTTCTGTCACATAAATGTATTAGTCACAGAAAACATTCCAGGCCTGAACTCGGACACGTAATGTGGGATAGGAAACTCTTGCATGTTATATATTTTGTAAAGTATGCCTCGCGTTCCATGGTAATCAGTTTCAGTCCCATTGTAAACCTGAGGCCTTGTTGGTATGGTAGGGTGAGGCTTGAGTTTATCCAGCTGCTCTTATTTTCTCTCTGCTTCTATTACTTTTGGAGATAGCTGTCTTTGAGTGGCATCGGAATATTGTGTGGTGATGAAAATGACACAGAGTGAACAGAAGAAGAAAGGTACGTGCAGTGAAAAAGACCTGCCATCAAAAAGACTGATGTATCAACAGTGGTCTTAGAATTATGACCTTGTGCAGTGACATGTCTGTTCCTTTGACACTGGTGGCAGCTAATGTGATTACCGGTGATCAAAAGGGAGAGGTTTTTGTTAAACATGGATTTTGATATGAGCACACGGAGTGAACAAATTTTGGGTTAAAGAGACCATTGTTGATTGCATGGTTATAGTCTTTTTGTCAGGAGAATGGAGAGTATTTTTTGATACTTGTTGGATTTTTTTTTTCTTTGGTTAGAGTTTATAAAGTGGGATACGCTTTTGTTCCCATTTTGTTTATTATTGTTATCCAAACGAGAAAAAAAACGTTAAAAAAAAAAGAAAAAAACAAAATAGTTGCATTACAGATTTTTCCTCCTTCAGTTTATTTTCCTGTTGGCAAAAACAAAATGTACATAATTTCCAAACTTCATATCCCAAAGAAATATTTAAAATACACAGCCAGTTTCAAGTGATCATTAGTGCATCATTTAATCAAAAGAGATCCAGTGGCCTGTTGCGATAAACTTGGTCATTGATATTGTTGCTTTTCTTTTTTTCTTTTTCATGATTAATCTACAAATATTTTCTTTCTTAGTATTCTCCTTCCATTCTGACATTGACCCTTTTGATGCCTGGTCTTGACTAGCCCTCACAGACTGTGTGCCTGCACCGAAAAGCAATGTTAAACTTGGGAGGAAACCGAAAACGCTTATGACGGCAACAGCTGGACACATATTTGGAGATGGACTGTCTGGTGGACTTTGGCCAGAAAGGCCCAGTGCAGAAATATCTGTACAGGCTTGTATTCCCATTCACTGTTGACATCATTTGAGTTTAAGCATAGTTAAATTTGTGTTTAAAGTTGAGTTTTCTTCCTCTTGGCTATTCTAAGCTTTCATTTTTCTTTTAAAACTGGACTTCATTATACTGTATTTCATGTAAAGGAAGTACTTGTACAGTTGAAAGGTGCTTATTTTTTTCCAGCAAGACCTGATGTTTTCTCCACCTGTTTTTTTTTTGTTTTGTTTCAAAACCTGAGTCTCGGATCCATTTGATTTGAAATGCCTGGAAGCTACTATGATGAGTTCATATGTGGCTCCCAGAAAAGGTTGTGAAATTTTACATGGATACAGACTTTGCCATAGCAAATGTGATTGGACTTTAATTTAGAATGGATTTGAACTGTTTGGCCTTTTTCCCTACACTTACAAGTTTAATCCATTTTCTTCTTTCAGAATTTGTGGATGAAAGACTAGATGGCATGTCGTCTTGGATGACTGTTACTTTGTTTACTTCGCTTGTTTCATTCAAACAGATATCTTGTAAATTTAGCTCTTTCAGAGCTGTGTTTGGATCAGTTTAGTATTTTCCTTCCACTTCCCAGTGAATTGGGTTGTAAAGGTTGTGCTCTGTGGCAGTGTCCAGATTGCAAGACACTGCTCAGACTGTATGTATACATCTTTTTTTTCCCTATACAATGGAAAAGGTGACATACAAGCTGAATTTTTTTTTTTTAATCTGATCTCTGCTTTGTTTTGGTCCTTCCCTCTCCCCACCCTCCCCACATTCCCATCTTACAGCTTCAAATTGATAAGAAAGAGAAGGAAAAGAATACGATGTGCACGGTTGAATAGATTGGTCGAATAAGTAGATAGCATACAGTATATCACTGTGTGTTATAACTTTAAACTAGGGCTTTTTGGTGTTTGGTTATTTTGCTTTGGACTAATTCCACTGCTTGTCTTTAACAAGTTTGATCTTTTCTGTTGTTCTAAGAAAGTTTGACACATTTCAGCGTTTATCAAACCACTTATGCCACACTTTGAATACAATAACTTTTAAGAATTAAAATGTTGGT
Organism: Conus betulinus; assembly: GCA_016801955.1. NCBI lineage: Eukaryota > Metazoa > Mollusca > Gastropoda > Neogastropoda > Conidae > Conus > Conus betulinus. Next base: position 909,401 of record JADBJO010000083.1, on the reverse strand, counting down.
AGTCAAGTCAGGATCCAGCTTGTGAACTTCACAGTTGATCCTATACTGTGGGATCAGTGGCAGGCAGTGTTACAGCGACGCAGTGTCTACTTATTACAATTTAAAGGAATAAATTATTCTAGTTAAAAACAGGCCACTTGATGCTTTTTGTTTGTATAGATGTGAGTATGTGTGTATGGTTGTGGTTGTGAATTATTTTAAACATAAAAATCGTGGGAAGAAATAGATTTGACATGAAAGTTTAAAGGAGTGCTTTTACATCTGGAGCATATGATTTTGATAGAGGGTTTACTGCAGCAACGACTTAAGACAAAGACGGCATGTATAAGTGGTGTTGGGAGTGACTTTCACGATAAATTGACAGTGGAGTGTGCACATGCCTGTCAAAAGTAAAAAGGCTTGCTTTCTCTTCTGTCTCATCAGTCTTGTGCCACTGTGAAGTCATCTGATCAAGCAAACTTCTGCACAATTTCAGACCACGTAAGAGTCGGTAAGCTCCACGTTATATTGTCATGTAGAAATAGTAGTGAACCTTTGTTCAATAGACTGTGTGTCAAACTGTTTTACTTATAATCAACATGTCTATCAGTGATCTACCTCATTACAAAGGATAATGATATAATCACAGACCGCACCACCCCCTGATTTTTAGAGTTTTTTTGTTTGATCCGCGGGCGGGCCTACACCCTTTCTGATGTTCACAGGTGATCAGGCATAACTCGAGAGACAGTGAATTCTCATTGTGCTGAGATGGCTCACCCTGACTAGTGTTCTGATCCAATGTATGTTCCATATTCTGTCTACATCTCTACATCTGCAGCTGAACCTCCTGAGGCAACCACGCTGGGGCATCCTCCATGCCAACCCTTGGCTCCTACATGAGGAGCCAACCTCCATACCAACCCTCAGGCAACCCCCATGCCAACCCTGGGGCATCCTCCATGCCAGCCCTCAACTCCTCCATGCCAACCCTCAGCTCCTGCATGTGTGGCTTGTGTGTGAGTTCCAGTGCAACCTCCACCTAACCCAGCTGGACAAGGTTCATCAGGGCCATCTTAGCCAACAGAGGTGCTTTGTTGGAAACTGTTCCCCTGGTGATGCTTCTTGTCATAGGGGAACAGGCTTCCTGCACAATTGATTTGGCACAAGAAAATGACATGGTGTACCAACAGCTAGATTCTTCCCACTAGACGCTCCAAAATCCAATCTCAGAATTTACTCTCCAGTTGTCTATGATGCAGATGTTATGCCAGCTCAGTTACATGTTACCATCAGCTCTCTGCACCACCATCCAGCAGTGAAGAGGCCTGTTGTTGTGAGACAACTTTCTGTTCTGGGAAGTTGCCTGGGGATTGCCATCAGGGTGGTGCAATCTCCTTGACGAGTCCCCTTGTGGGACCTCTAACTCATCCTGGACTTTAGCTGGACTGCCCTTGAAGTTGATTCTCAACATTTTATTTGACCTCCTCTCTTTTCTTTCTTTCTTTCTGTGTACACAGGCTGATACTCTCCTGCGGACGCTGCCTGTATAGACAGGCAGTGGAATTTTGTGTGTATGACTTTTTTATCCTGCCATTTAGGCAGCCATACTCCATCTTCAGGGAAGGTGCATGCTATGTGCAACGTGTCATCCATACCAACAGCCAAACTGGCGTTCTCTTCCGAAAGTTGGTGATGGGATTTTACATGTGTCTAAGATGATGATGGTGCATTCACACACGGAACCTCAGTTTATAGTCTCATTTGAAGGACTGTATGGGGAATGGAGTCGGAACCAATGTTAACTCCGAGGGAAAAATCCCCCTGTACTGAAATTCGAAACCCGCAACGCCAGGATCACGAGTTCTGCGCTTTACTGAGCTATTCCGGCCCCCACCTTCGCGCTCTTATGAGACCATTATCTTCCTCGCTTTTGCTTTGGATTGTCAGTTGGCATCATGCGATTCAGGGTGTCGGTGGCGACTCCAGGAAAAGGTCAACACCCTGAAGTTTTTGCCTGAATTTCTCACTGGGAGCGAGTCCTTCATAATTACTTTAAGGCCCTTGCATATCCTTGGTTTTGGACATGGATCTTTTCCAATCCAGCTGCCTCCACTGCTATTAGGGGAGGTTCAGGCCAATCTACACCTACTGCCGCCTTTCATCTCTCTCAACATCAACAGTAAGGAGGACATATCCACTTGCACCATCTCCAGATGGCTCGACATCATTTGCTGGGTGCACTACAAGCTTATGTTGATACTATGGACCTCAGCCTGAAAGCTCACAATGTTAGCAATTGTACTTCAACTGCATTCTAAGACTCGGTGACTAATCTACTGGAGGCAGCTTTTGGTAATCGAAAATTCCTTTATTACCTTCTGTCTCAAGATATTAGCATGACCACTGCTGATGGTTTTGAGGGGATCTCTTTCATATCCACCTGTGTTTTATCACCCTGTGAAATATCAGGGCATTACACTGTTATATTTCTTTGAATGCTGCAAGGGTTTGACACTGTACAGTGTATGGCACCAAAATAAAGGGCTTCACTCCGTGTTTGGCTAGAAAATCAGACTCCAACTCATGACTGAAAAAATCAAACTCATAGTCGTCGTGTCCTCCATTATTGGTATGGTCCACAGCGGCTTTTTTTAGTTTTTGCTGTGGAATGACCAGGAAGTGAAAATTATCATTGTCTGCTAGAGGCAGAGGTCGCTGAACAGGCATCTTGAATAAAGGTATGTTTTAGATGGGGCCTCCATCCTCCTCTTTTTTTACTGTTAGAACTCAGTGTGCACGATACTTGAGTAATCAATTCTCCTTTTAGTGCGTTAATATACCCTGTGGGCTGTCTCAGGCTTTTTGACTGATCTTGTGTTCAAGTTAAAATTCATTTGGATGCTTCTTAGCCTTCAAAGCTTGGCATGGTTTGCAACATGGATTCCTCATCCACGCTCCTACCTCTCATAGAAGAATTTTTAGATGAATTATTTGTTGTCTGTACATCATCTGTTAAGCTGACGCCATCTTGTAGGCTGATTTTGCATCCAGTACTTCATCCTCCTCTGACTGGTCATCTTTTTTTGTGTTGGTGCTCATCATTTTTCTATGTGTGTTGTCAAACCGCTTGTTTTTTCCACATTTCTTTTCTTCTCTTAAATAAAAGTATGTTTTAGATGGGGCCTCCATCCTCCTCTTTTTTTTTTTTTTTTTTACCATTTCGTTTTTTTCATTTCTTACATAGACTCAATCATCATGCAAGTCTATGTTGTCAGAAGTAACAGACATTCTCTTGCAGAATTTTTCTTTTGTTTTTCCACATATGATTAGTAGTTTTGAATTCTGTTTTTGCCTCCTTGCTCTGAAAAAATGGTTGGAGCTGACTATTCAAGTCTCCTGCACAAGAAGTTTGGCCATCTAAAGGAGGTCACTTTCATAAAGTACGGTATTTAGGCAATTGAGAATGACTTTGTTTCCTGCTCTCTCTGTATCGAGCATCCTGATTGTTGTATCGAGAGTTTGTCAAGGGAGTTGTCCACACCTAACAGAAATAAGGCATTTGTTTGGACAGGTAAGTATATCGTAAACTTTCCTTTTTACATGTCAGATTCTCCAGCTGGCATTTTTTTTTTCACCAGCAAAAATTGCGCAGGTGTCAATTTGAGTTTTGGCAGAAGACAAGGTATTGCAATATATATGTAGATCAGATGTAAGGCGGCCAAAGAATCGGGTTTTGGGTGGCCAGAGAAAATTTCTTTTGCAATTTTCCTCTCCAGAACCCTACGAACTGAGACATATCCACATCATGCATGTCTGATTTCCCCTAGTCAGGCTGACTGAAGTATCTGCATCAGTGATTACCTGAACTTGGTCATCATTCACCTCAAAGAGAACTTGAAGCACCTGTCACTTCGCACTTCCTACAGAATGAACGATCACAAAGTTTGTAATCTGAAATCTGTTTACTTTTGTAGTGCAAAGAGTAAAACTACTCAACATGCATTATCATCACATTGTACATACTGGAGACATACCCCAAAATATTTGAGCCCTTATGAAAAATATAGAACAGCAAAAATCATTAAATGGATGGATGGACACATGGGGAGAAATCTAAAACTCAGAAACATGTCACTGAACGGAAACGAGATCCTTGAAAAATAAGGCATGAATGGTTGGATATATCATGTGACCCAGTAAAAATAAAACATCACACAGAATATACATGGACCTGCAATGCGGAATTTTGGCTCGGGCCACATTGCCAAGGTGAGGCTCTTGACCAAAGGATTTTAAAAGTATAATCATTATTCCAAAGTTATATAAAAGTTGTAAAACAATCACAAGTGGCGTACATTTCTGACATCAAACAAACTGTCAAATCTATTTACATAGTGAAGCATGCTAAATGTAACATTATCACACCTATTTCCTTTGGAGGGGAAATTGGTGACATTTTCTGTGCCCATGTTCTCCCCTTTTTTTGCCCTCGCACAATGAGAATAATTTGATCAATGTACATGCATAGATTTGAGGCATGAAATTCCCCAACCCCAACCTAAATCACCTCCATACACTGCCTAAAATTTTGCGTGCATCATGTCACAGGTCTCCAGGGACCTATGCTGCATGTCAAGGAATAAAACTTCACCATACATCATGGGTCTCCATGGACCCACACATTTTCTTAAGGACTGCAGCCTTGCAATGCATTGTGAGTCTCCAGGGACACATATTTTTTCTGAAGGGTTTAAAGCCTTGCTGTGGTTTTGTTTTTAGCTCACTCCTTGGTGACAAACAGAATTTTGATACAGATATGAGACTTTGCTTCACTGTTCATGTCATAAAGTTTTGTGGGGATAGCTTGAAAACTTAACTCGTTATGAAGTGACAATCATGACTACAAGACAAAACTATGGTGAAGGACAAATGTGCTGAAACAATGGTGATGTTCTGTGATAAAATTATATTCATCTCTCCCCTGAAATACTGGACATGTACAAGTTGCTGTGCTGTGAACAGCAAGTCAATTGTGCTGGACAAATAGTAAATTCTGTAACCAAGAAAAATCGTGCGGTCTTACTGTTCACTGGGTTACTTAGGGAAATGCAAACAGACCTAGCATGTGAAGCCCCTGTCAATCTCAACATCACAGAAATGAACAAGGATTAATTTGACCTTGGAGGCCTTGCTTTGTCCTTTTCAAAGAGGCATTGATAAAACCAGACATGATTCAAACGCTGAAATCCCTGTGCATTCCATGCAAGGTTGATTTTTTTTCCAAAGAAAGCTGGATCTGTTTATCCAAGACGATCTTGCATTCATACAACCATATTTTGCAATTCTTTAAATGTCCTCAAATAATGTTAACAATAGTAAGAGACATACCCAGGCACAAACTTGCTCAGCAAAAATATATTTGTCAAATGTTGGACGTTTTCTTATGTGCAGAATTAAAACTCTTGTGTGAATTGTTGGAGATGCTGAAAGAAAAAGGGATATAGTTGTGGTCAGAGAGGTGTGGGTACTCTCATCAGTTGGGTTTAGGTCCATCGGAAGTAAGAGCAATGTATTTTACACAATTTGTTTTGTTAACATTTTTAAGAAATTCATGAATGACAGTTTAAACAATTTTAATTGTATTTTATGCATTCATCTTTTTTTATTGCATTCATTTTTTAAATTATTGAAATTAATCTATTTTTGCTGTCACACATTGCACCTAATTGTAGTAGAACTGAGCAGTGAACACCATTGTCATACATTTTCCAAAATAAAACCAGTACATAGACATCACAATTGCTCTGCAGTCCAGCATGATTTTCAAAAGGCTATACATGTAACATGAATATGGCAATAAAATATAATTTTTCAAAGCTTGTTTTTCAAGACGAGTTGAAATACAGCTTTGATGAACATCTACAGGAACAAGTGTTGATCATTAATCATTTGAACTGAAAAAGGATTTTGAATATAGACATTGGATTGAATAAAAGTACATTTGATGCAGAACATACTGACAACAATAACACATTACTACAGGGATTTAAAACTGTGATTGGAAAAGTATATTTGATGCAGAACACACAGAATAATGATAAAACAATATAACATGGATCTAAAATGATAAACAAGAAAAACATACCTCTTCTAACCTGTAATGCAGTGGGTATGTGTGTGTAATGCTTGCATTCTCAATGTTTTACATACATATTCAGAAAGAAAAATAAAGAGGGGAGGAGGACTTTTCAGAAAAAAAATGCAAGCTTATTGATTGGAAAAAGAACCATAAAGCAAAAACACTCAAGCATGCACAAATACAGACATGCAAATGCAGATGCACATAAACCACACGCCGAGTTGTGTGTGTGTGAAAAGTGTATATTCTAAATACTGTAAAAAGTATAGAAAAAAGTATTTACAACAACAACAACCAAAAAAAACTGGACATATCATTTTGGTGGTTGAATACTACAATATCCACACACATTCATTGCATAACCATCAATCAAGTTGGATGTCCAAATACTTCATTAAATCAATGATGGAGGGAGGGTAGACAAGACGATTGTACACAGATTATCATTGAGACAAATGCTCTTCTGTGGTGTCCTTTGGATGCATTGAAAGGAGTGATGGAAACAAAAGCTGGCTGTTGTCAAAATGTACATCGCACAACACAGTCTACTGGTAAATGAACTTCAGTGCAGAAGTGTTGAAGTTTTTTTTTTTTTTTTTCTCCTTCCCTTCCTACCCCACTGCCTTATATGAAAAGAGGAGTGGGGTACTGGGAGCGGAGGAGGTTTGGGAGGTTTTTTCTTGCTGATAAGCCAGATTTTTTTTTTTTCTGTTGGCAACCCCCCCCCCCCCCCCCCCCCCCCCCCCTTTTTTTATTTTGTTTCGTAATTTCACTGGGAACAAAAGCAAATGTTTTAGAAGGTAAATTAAAACTGGAGTTCAATCCATGTTTGTACTTTTGAGATGTTGTTCCTCATGGAAAACAGGCAAAAAATTTTCAATTTTTAAATTAAAAACCCATATTTGGAGACTGATAAATGGATACATGAATTAATTTTCTGGCTTGAATTCTTCCAAACTACACAAAAAATGAAATCTTCATTTGTGTTAATGCTGCATGTATGTGACTGATTTTGAACAGATCTTCAGTTACACCTGACTACCTCTTCCTTATTAAAGGATATGCGACAGAAAAAAAAAACCTAAACCCTTGGCTGAAACAGAGATGAATTCATGATGCATGAAATGGACTTGGATGACTTGTCTAAGTTGTAGTGACTCCTACAGACTCCTCTTCAGAGCACAAAATGATACTTTTTTTTTTTGTTGTTTTAAAGAATATACATAATGAAAAGTCAACCGCCATCATTAAAATACCAGCTGCTGCCTTTATGTCACTTTTTCAGGTAATAATTTCCAAATGACTTGAAATCACACATTCCCTAATGTGGGTCACAAAAAACAAGCTGTAATCATCATTCGGACATGCGTCATTTATCAGTCAGAAGCCTAACACACATTGGTCACATAGATTTGTTTTTCATGTCATACATAATGAAAGAATACACCACTCACACAGTTCATTTTGAATAAAGCAGATCATGCACATTCTGGTGACAACTAACTGGGAATAATGAAAAATAGATCAAAGACAACAAAATTCTTAGAGTAAGTATTAGAAAGGATAGGATTAAATCTGGGGGGGTCAAACACATGCATTCTTCATGAGTATTCAGACACTGATGAAACTTGTTTTAGCCAGTAATTCTACTTTTGCTATAACATGACTGTGATGTCCATGTGACTGAGAAAATGTATGCACTTGTGTCAATTTGCAAAGCACCTTTCCTGAAATGAAGTTTTCCTGTCACAATTCAGGAGAGAAGTATCCTTAAAAGTGAAAATGCTGTCAACACAGTATGCCTCAATAATGCCGCACATGGGAAGTAGGATCACCGTAAAAAAATGTTTTCAGCTCAAACTGTACTTTGAATGTATGGATTTTAGAATGACTGTGATGATTCTCATATCTAAGCTTGTTTGAAAATATTTGGCCCAGCTGATGCAAGATATTCTAACTGCTCAGCAGTTTGAACAGAGCTGCTTGGCAGCAAATTCTGGCAGTTTACATCACTGACTAAAAGGTGAAAATGGGTATAGTTTAACAGGTGGTGGTTTTGTCTCCCCCCCCCCCCCCCCCCCCCCCCCCCCCCCCCCCTTCCCCCTTTTGATCAGCTGAGAGTATGACTTGACTAACTGGCACCACTGATAACCAACTATCAACAAAGTTGGAGAAGAAGAACAAACCTCCTAGTATTTTGTGACCTTGTGTTTAAATAGGTTTTATTGATAGCCAACAATCAACAAAGTTGGAGAAGAAGTATACATCTCCCTGTCTCTTGTGACCTTGTGTTAAAGGAGGTTTTACTGACTCTGCTTATTATTCAATACAATAAAACAACTTTTTTTTTCAACCATTATGCAAAGTAGGCTTACATAACCCAAAGTTGTTTGCAAAATGGTGGTGCCTAGATGAGAGTGGCCTATCTTGAAATCAGTTCTACAACTGTTCTTTTTTGAAGAATGTCCACCTTTGGGAGATAATGATGACATCAGTGTTGAAGTTTATCAGAGATTGCAATACCTTCCATTCATTATGACTAACAATTGGACAGACGCAGGGATCAACACAGCATTGGCCCCTGAGCTAGACAATGGGTTGCGCAGTCTTGAAAACAAAGATGTGCTCTCGGTTCACTGATCAACAGATGTCTTTTTTCGAGGACTCTGTACAACTCCTTAAAGAATGCTGTCTGTTACAAATGTGACAGAACTCACTACAAATTCTGTCCACCGCAGAATTACATACGACTGTGCCTTTGAGCTCTAGCAACCATAATCAAATACAGCCAAAACAGCTGGGCAATCCAAATAAATACTACACAGTATAGCAATGTGTTTGTGAAACATGCAGCCGTAATAAACAAGTTATCAGGCTGGAAAACAGCTGACTTGAAAAATCTCTGAAAAAGCCAGGTCCAGGGGTCACCTAGACCTGGTGGATCCAGGAGGGTGGGGGAGGGAGGGGCAAAGCCCCTCAGCTAAAATGGAATTAAGCAGTTTCAAAGACCATTTCGTGGCCGTAAAAAACCTGTTATGCACAAAGACCACTTTCAGCAGCGTGGGCATAAACTCTTGCAGACCTGCTTTCTGTAAACAGCTTGTCCATGGCTGCCAACAACTATCTATTGTGTTTGGATGAATTTTGCGAAAAAGATGGAGGAAGCAAACGAAGCAAGAAAATGCTTGCCATCATCAACCCGACATGTTCAAACCAGTTTTCATGGCCTTGGCTGAAAAAAGAAAAAAAAATAAAGCAGGCAGATGACCTGAAATGATTTGTCAAAACAACTGGGTCAACAACAAGAAAAAAAAAAATCACAAATTTCTAAAAGCCAATGGCATAATTTTATATAGCTAGTAAAAATTGCTTTTTTCCACAATAAACAGCAGATGCCCCTTCTTGGACAAATGAATACCAGAAAATGTCACAGTTGTGTTGCTAGATCTGATGAATCAACTTAACAGGTCGATAATTTTCTCTTGTGAAACGTTTGCACTTCAGCCCCTTTGCTCTTAGACATAACACTTTCATTAGGCTTTTTTTCCAGTTTTGTGGCAAATGCAGTCATAAGATAGTCACGTGACGCCCACCCTACTTCCGATTACGGAAGATGCCGAAGATCGTGTACTGTCCGTCATTCAACGAGGCCTGCGCGCAAGGCAACCCCAGGGAACCTTGGCGCTAGCGGGGAAGGTAGGGCGGGCATTAGAGTCTGACATGGTAAGTATACTTAGCCAAACAGGGAGTATAATACAAACTCCCCATTTTGGCGTCGTATACTATACCATGTCAGACCATAGCAGAATTTAAAGGATAGGAGGAGGGCCGAGCGCCCTAATGGTTCCTGGGTTAACTGTTATGGCTGCATTGGCCGCCACAAATGAAAACCCCTTAGAACCATCAGCCCTGGTCATGCGGATGTCCCTTAGATAAAAGTTTATGAAAGGGTTCTCCGAACGCGCCAGTAGGCTGCCTCCAGGAGATGGCACACGGGGACAGAGTGCTGGAACGCTGTGGACATGGCCACGCTCTGACCTCGTGGGCTCGAGGGGAAAGGGCTGGGAGGTCTTTGTGGGCCTGGGCATAGGCAGATTTGATAGTATAGAATAGCCACCTAGAAATCGAGCCCGCCGAGATGTCTTTCTTGTTGTTGGGGTTGATGGAAATAAGGAGGCTTCTCTGAGAGGAACGCCTGGGGTGGGAACGCTCCCAGTAGTATCTGAGGCACCTAGAGGGTCATAGGTCCATGTCCCCGCTGCCTTCGCTGCCTAAGATATCGCTAGGGAGCGGATAACCAGGGAAGGAGAGGTCGTGCCCGGTTCCTGGTTCTTCGCTAAGAACTCAGGCAGGAACTTAAGCGAGACCGATCCGTCTCTGAGAAAGGCGATTCCCGAGGGTCACAACTGAGGACCTGAATCCCACTTCGCCTCCTGGCTGAGGCCAGGGAGAGAAGGAAGGTGGTCTTGAAGGGGAAATGACAAAGGAATAGCACGGAGGGGCTCGAAAGGGGGTTTCTGAGGGAGTCAAGAACCAGAAAGAGGTCCCACATGGGAGCGCGCCTAGGGGACTGAGCTTCCCGTAGGGCCACCCCCCCCCCCCCCCGAGATAGTTCTCTAAGGAGAAAGTTATTGTCGAATGATGGGCCGCCCAGCTGTCAGATGGTGGTGCCTACGGCCGATCTGTAGCCCCGAATGGAACTAGCAGAGAGCTTTCGAGAGGATGAAAGGTGGGATAGGAAATTGCCTATCTGGTGGATAGGAACGTGCCTATGTGGATGTTGGAGGGAGGAGGTAGGGGACCGAGTTAGCCGTGCACCACGTGACCCATCTCTCTCATCGCGGTGGTCGCAATTTGGCTGGCATAGAAGCCAAGCGTGTAGGCGAAGCATCTGGGGATTGGAGTGAGGGAGGCCCGAGCGAGGTTGTCTGAGTAAGTCCCACCAAGGGGCTAGCTGGAGAGGGGGAACGTGAGTGTGGGGACTGAGGTCCGGGAACCACAACTGAGTCGGCCACCACGGGGTTATGAGGATGAGTTTGGGTCTCTCCAGCCTGGCCTTCCTGATCACTTTGTGAAGTATGGGGAAGGGGGGAAAGGCGTAGGCGAGGAGTCCCGTCCAGGGGAGGGAGAGCGCATCGACCGCGTACGCTCGGGGGTCCGGGAGTGGAGAGACATACATGGGGAGTCGATGGTTGTACCCGGTCGCAAATAGGTCGACCATGGGCTTGACCAGTGTTCCCAGACGGTGGTTAGTGTCAGCTTGTTCAGGGTCCACTCTGTGTGCAGAAGGGTCCCTGACCGGCTGAGAGTGTCTGCCAGGATGTTGCGTGTCCCCGCTATGTGTCTCGCACGGAGGGTGGCTCCCCGTGCGTGGCACAGCGAAGGAGGGCCTCTGTCCGTAGAGAGAGGCCGATGGAGTGAGCCCCCCCCCCCCCCCCCCCCCCCTTTGTTGATGTAATGGGCTACCGACGTGTTGTCCGTGAGGAGGAGAACCAGTCGGTGAGAGATAGATGTTGGAAGTGGAGGAGGGCCAGCCTGACCGCTTCCAATTCTAATATGTTGATGTGGAGGCGAGCCATCTGTGCGTCCCACATCCCCGAGGCATGACTGTCCCCCAAGTGGGCCCCCCAGCCCGAGTTGGAGGCGTCTGTGTATAGTTCGAGGGACTGTGTTGGGAGAGAGATCGGAACGCCTTCGTGAAGAGGAAGGGTGCCAGGGAGAGGCCAAAGGGGAGAGCTTTGAACTGGAACACTCGAGCTTGCCAGACAAACCGGAGGTAACGTCTGTGCGCCGGGTGAATAAGGATCTGGAAGTACGCATCTTTCAGATCTATGGAGGTAGCCCAATCTACGTGATGTGATGGATGGAGTCTCTGATCTGGGAGGGCGTGTCCATCTTGAACTAGGTATGTCTGAGGAACTTGTTGAGGGAGAAAGGTCAAGGATGGCCTCCATCCCACCGAAGGTTTGGGGATCACGAACAGTGGGAGTAAAACCCGGGGTTGGGCTGGAAAACTTCGGTGATGGCCCCTTTCTGAGGAGTTCGAGGACTTCCAGGCGAAGGGCGTCCCGCCTGGGCAGGTGGGGGGGTCGCTGGGGACGGAGGAGGAGAGCGCATGAGGGGAGGACGACGGTGAGCCCACGGTAGGCGAAACCCGTCCTGAAGAACCGACACTACCCAGGGGCTGAGGCCCATACGTCGCCACTGGCAGCGGCCGGGAGAGGTTTGCCCCAGGGGAGCCGATGGTCCAGATGGGGAAGGGGAAGAGTGGGCCGGTGCCTTGCTGGGCAGGTTGGGCCAGCTCCATGCGCACTACGGGAGTGTCCTCCAGTCACCGGCGGGGCCGTGCTTGCTGGCCAAACCAAAAATTTTGGCGAGGTTTAGGTTTAGGCCTCTGTGAGAGTTAAGTGGCCGCTTGGGGGGCCTGGAAAGGCGTGGCTGAGGCCGGGGGGCAAAGGACGCCGCCTGCTTGCGTTCCTCGAGCGAGAGAGACATAGCGAGGTGGAGTGCTCGCCAAAGAGCGAGTGATCCTGGCCCGGGACACATCGTAGGGATGCCCTGAGTGCCGGGGAGAGTGAGGAGCGTGCAAGCACCGCGTCTCTAGCCACTAGCAGACAATTAAAATGGCTTGTTGCTGCGCTGTCCGCCGCAGCCGCCAAGTGATGCGATATCCTGTTAACTAGGTGTCGCATAAGGGGTCGCTGAATAAGCGAGGTTCGTCCTGGTGTGGTTCGGAGTTTGTATCCGAAGGCACTGGGACGGCGCCGTCATCCCCAGGCCAGAGTACCTCCGCCCTCTGCAAGAGCATGCTAAGGTAGGCATGCCCTGCAGTGGTGTGTAAGATGCCCATCCGGGCTACTCGGTCCCAGTCCTTTAGCGCTTAAAGGGGATGGTGGCCGAAGTAGGGGGGGCCCGGTTGGGTATCAGGCGACAATCTGATTGGAGATGGCCCACTCCCTGGTAACCGGATTGTCGGCAAAGAGGAGGCAACTGGGTGCTTCCTGTGGGTCCCAAGTAGGGCGCCGAAGGGGGCCGCATTGGGTGCCGGGGGCAGGTCTTGACCCGGCGTGGGACGGCGTCTGCACCCCTGGCGCGTTTTGCCGGACTCTCCCACAGCGAAGTGAGTGACTGAGGTGCGACAATTCTGAGTCTGGAGTATTGGGCTGGGGGCAGCCCAACGATCTCAGGGAAGGCCAAGATCGGCAGAGGGAGGGGCGTCCCTCGACACGAAGTCCGGTCGAAACCGTTCAATGGTGTGGATGTCATAAAGGGATGAGAAGAAGTCCTCATCGTAGTCGTCCTCAGGCTGTGGGGAGTCAAGTTCCTGGGAAGGGAGGTCTTCCTCAGGGGGCAACTGCGGGTGCGCGAGGGTCCCGCCCTGGTAGGGTGGTGGCGGGGGGAGGGGGGATGGCGGGACCCTCGTGGCTCTATGCTCGGCAGACGGGCTGGGGTGGGGAGAGCCCCGGACTGCCGATCGGACACAGCGCCCGAGGTGGGAGACCCAGGTCGACCCAAGTCTGCGAGGTTGGGTGCCACAATCGACCAAATTGTTGTTCAGTTGGGTGTGTGTATTGAGCACTGGTCCCCTCTCGGGGGCATAGAGCCACTGGTCCCCGGGGAGATAAGCGGGCTGTGGCGGCCCAGAGTACTGTGCAGGGACTCGCCGGGGACCGGGGTAACCTTGGGCAGCAGGGGGGGAATAGTAATCGACCCTGGTATGTGGTTTCCCCCCCCGAGCGTGCCGGGTCCCAGTGGAATGGGACAGGTTACCCGTGGTCCCGCTGGTAGATCCTCCCCCCGGAGAAACGGGACCGAGGACGTTGCCCAAATGGGGGCCGAGTAGGTCGGACCCCGAACGTCCTGAACCCCTAGGGGACCTGCGACGGGCGAGCGGGGTTGGTCGGCCGTCTTGTGTATGTTCACAACCGGTGGATGCACTCGGTGTTCCCATACGCCCAGAGTTATGGACATGTGCATGGTCGTGCCAAGACGTGGCCATAAAACTGCGTCCGGAGATAACTGGACGCTCCTCGTGCAGGGGTGTTGGCTGCACCTGTGCACGGTGGGGAGAGCGTCGTGAGACGGCGAGTCCGATGGGGGGAAGAAGTGGACCCGCGCGTCCCATAAGTGAGTGACGGGGTGGGGGTTCCAGCCCAAGGCCGTCACCCGTGCCTGTCCGCGGCCCGGCAAAGGTCCCCGGGGGCCGGGGGTCGCGTGACTCGGCATAGTAAGTGGATGTCTGACTATGCGCAGGAAAGCTAGAAGGCAGGGTGGCTGGGGGAGAAGCGGAATCCCGCTCGGATTTCTTGGCTAGACGGGGTCCCTTAAGGGGGGCCTTGCCCTTTAGATTTCCTGGGCAGGTTGAACGAAAGGCACTTAGAAATCGCAGCCGGTTGCCTTCTAGCTTTCGAACGCAACGGTCGTGCGTCCGTCGGTCGGTAGAGGAGGAGAGAGACTCCCGCGTCCCCTCCGCGGGAGGGGGGTCTCTCCGTCTACCGCGGCCGGCCGTTCTCCCAAGGAGAGGAGGACGGTTCGCTCGGGTTGGGAACCAACTCGTGGGTCCTCCGGAATGTGAGCGAACTCTGAACGTCAGAGTTATTGCTCGACCCAGCCGAGTCCTTCACCATATTGGGCGATGGCGCCGAGCGAAACCGGAGCACACGATCGTAAACGGAGACACGACGGTCGATCGAGGAGGATAACCAAGTCGACCGATCGATCGTGCGCACACAATAAAATAAAAATGTAAACAACGCACACAATGGAATATACAGGTAAACAAGTCCGTACAGGGACACAAAGCGCAGCAGAAATGAGCGAAACAGTGCGTGAGAAGCGACCGTGGCGTGGGCCCAAAGTGCTGAGTAACGCCACGTGTAAATACAATGACGCCGGTCGATCGCGATCGTTAAGGACACGAAGGCGAGCGAGAATTGTGACAACTGAAAGAAAGGGTGCAAACCAATTGAGGAAGCAAATTCAGGGCGAAAAACCACGTAAAATATACGAGGGTTAGAAGTTGGTGCACAAGAGAGGGAGACCGGCGCAAAACAAGATGGCGACGAGACCGGCTCACGATCGTCGCGCGGGGGTTGTGAAAAACCGGAGCACACGATCGTAACACGACGGTCGATCGAGGAGGGTATACAGGTCGATCGACCGTGCGCACACAATAGCAATATAACACAATGGAAATATAAAAGTAAACAAGCTCGCACAGTGACAGACAGAAACGCAGTAGCGATGAACGAAACCGTGCGTGGGCAACGACAGTGGCGTGAACCAAAGTGTGCTGAGTAACGCCACGTGTAACAGCAATGCCGAAGGGCGATGCGATCGCCACGCACACGACGACGCCGATCGAAAAATGTGGCAATGAATGGGAGGGTGTAAACAAATGTAGGAAGCAATTTCCGAACGACAAACCACGTGTAATTTGCGTGGGCTAGAAAGCTGGTGCGACAAGGAATGGAGACTGGCGCAAAACAAGATGGCGACGAAACCGACCCGCGATCGTCCGCAGATGAGATAGTGGAATCGTGATACAAGTACGGCGAGATTAGAAATCGGAATTTAGGGGCAAAAGGCCGTAAAGGCGAGTGAGAATGCAAGGCCCGATGGACAAAGGGAGGCCGAGAAACGCGAGGGACGTGGCGATGGAAATGCCGATCAACCTCGAACCGGTTACGCAAATAGACAAGAACCGGGAGCACCACGATCGCGAGAAAATTTCAGCGAATAAGGTTAGAATGCTAGCCCATCCGATAACCTCACACGTCAAGATATAAGCGAAGCCACAGATAATGAGTACAGAGTGCAAACACAGCAATCTTTACACAAAGGCAAAGTATAGGCGAGACAGAGCACAAGACTTATCTTGCTTGGGCGACAGGCCGAAGTAGAATGACGGACAGTACACGATCTTCGGCATCTTCCGTAATCGGAAGTAGGGTGGGCGTCACGTGACTATCTTATGACTGCATTTTATTGCTATGGTCTGACATGTATAGTATACGACGCCAAAACGGGAGTTTGATGCACAGAGTGTAACTCGTCAATACCTGCCTTTCTTTCATGTGTACAGAATGTGTAAGCACGTAAGGTGTATAAAGCTCACTTCACAATACAAAACAAAAGCTAGATTCCTTAATATTTCAGACAGACCAGAGATTTGGGCGTTCAACATAATGAAAACACCCAGTTAAATCACCAACTGAATTGCTATGCATCTCAATAATTTAATGCGTAGGCTGTTGAGGCATTCTGATTGAATGGGACCGTTTTCTCTTCACGCTGTAACCTTCATATAAGTCCATGAGTCCTCAGGGCTATAAGTGTTTGAAGAACACAGTTGAGGTACTTCACAAAGATGAACAGATCAGTCTAATATTCTTCCTTCCATGAACCAAGTGTGGTGACCAATTCACTTGTAAGAGATGAGCACTTTCCTCTCAAAAAAAGAAAAACAAAAGCAAAATTGGTGGCATGAAAAGTGTCGTGCAAGCATTTGCAAAATTCAGCATCTCTGCCAAAAGTTCCCATCATGTCACTGGAAGGCTGTGAATTTCCAAGAGTTACAATCTTCCAACCTTCTGGAGTCAAAATCTAAAGAAATATATGCTCTGCACATCTTAAAGACGCTAATTTCATTTCCTTTCCGACACAGGTTCTGGATTGGAAGCAATTTATTCATATGAAGTATTCATTGGACTGATGCAAAATCCTCAGTCAAGAGATTCACGGTGAAGCATTTTATTCCTGTAGGCCAGATGAGCTGAAACTGATGTTCTGTTAAGGATGTTCCATCAAAATCATAAAAATCAAACGCACACAAAGACTCTATATGCAAAGGTTATGGACATGAGTGCAAATATTTGAGAGTGGCATGCACTTGAGATAATCCTGATGTCCTGCTGAGTTAGAACGATGACAGACACACACGAGATACCCTGTTCAGAAAGTGCACAAGATATGTTCAGAAAGTGGTGTACACTCAGGACACTTGAAATATCCTATCATCTTTGAAAGGTGGCATGCAATCAAGACATACTGTGCTGTTCAGAAAGCTACCATGAACTTTAGATATCCTATTCAGGAATGTGGTGAGCGCTCAGGGTATACTTTTGAGCTCAGACAGCTAACAGTGACTCCTGAGACTGAGTTCAGACATGGGAGAGGCAACACAACTTGTTGCTTTCAGACAGGTGTCATGCCCTGAGATGAGTTAAGTCACATCCCTTCTTTTCTTCTGAACAAAAATTGACTGACCAACTAACCTTGCAATTTTTTTTTTTCTGATCACAGATATGCACAACACAACTTCCTCTCCTTCTTCCCTTATTGCTGCTAATGGTGCTGCTGCAGCTGTGAACACATGATCAAATTGAAAAAGAGGCTCAACTTGCACATAAACAGATTCAAACTGATACAACCCCTCAAAATGCCCATTAATGACAGAATATGCAACCCACAAAAGCACCAGATGTTTCAGCAGACTGCATGGGGTGAAAGTGTGTCTGTCGGACACTTGGTTCCAGGCAGTGTCCAGATGGTTCACCGGACTGCATGAGGTGAAAGTATGTCTGTCGGACACTTGGTTCCAGGCAGTGTCCAGATGGTTCAGCGGACTGCATGGGGTGAGAGTATGTCTGTCTGACACTTGGTTCCAGGCAGTGTCCAGATGATTCAAGCAGACTCCCAGCCTGAGGAAATCATTCTGCTGAAACTATATTTTATATTTATATTAGTTCTTTTCTGCTGCTGTTTTTTTCCTTCTTTAAGAACAATTTTTCGGTCCAATCTTTTGGTTCACATATGGTTCATTCTTTACAACTTCTCCATTTCAGAAGGTGCATAAACAGTGTTAACCAAACACAGAGGTTTGAAAACATATACTTCAAAGAAGTAAAAAAAAAAGATGGCACACACAGACTTTTTTTTTTTTTTTTTTTGGTAAGTTAAACAAAACTGGGTACAAAAACCCCAAGAAAAAATGTTTGCTTTGGCATCTAGGCAAATGTTTAGCAACTGAAAATGTGCTTTAAGTAGCATCTATTATGCACTTCTTGCTCACTGCTTAAAATGGTCCATTTCTTGCTCATAGTGGCATACATCCTTTGTACTAATGTCTGACCAAAATATGTTGATTAACCGTTCAGATACCAAAATAGGTTTGCTTCAGTAGAATTTTACCAGCTCGCTGAGGATTTCACTGGTGATATTGTTGGAATCCTTTGCACGCATTTTTTTGTAGAAAATGATAGGGCATGAGAAATCTGAAAAAAAAAACACAGAGGGGATGGGGGAGGGAGGTGAGTGGGGGGGGGGGGTGGGGGAGTGCTTATTGGTTTGTGTTTATTGACTGTTTCTTTCTAATTCTCCCAAACCTGAAGTTTTATATTGTTGGATGTAGGAGAGACAGTCAAGATATCGGATAACAGAAATGATCAGGTGCCCAGAAAATATCCTCCTTGTTCAGATAGCCTCACTCAGAAAGCCATCATAGTTTTGTTGCCACAGTCTGTAATGTGCACGTCCAGTTTTGTTTTGTTAAACACTTGCAGACTTCTAGTAGGGATCAGGCTAAATACCAATGCTCATATGATCTTTAACATGGCCCTGGCTGACCTAGAGAAAGATTTCAACTGAAGAAAAAGATGAGTTTTCATGCCCACAGTGAAAGTAAGGTTCACTTGGTTTTCATCTTCCATTTCAGTCTTTTAAGAAAGCACACAAGCTGTTCGAATACAAAACAGGAAGAATGATGAAATGGGACAAAATAGGTTTGTCTAGTAGGATACATGGTGGATTATGTGCACAGTTCAGACAACGAAGTAACCACAATAGTAGACATGTATATCTAAGGCAACTGTGTGACAACATCAAGGCTGCACATGCAGGAAACCCACCCCATTGTGTTGTTCAATCAGAGCACCGTTTCCACTCACAAGGCAGAGGTTGTTGCTGCATGATTTGTGTTGAAAAGGTATAACTGAGAAAAGGACAGTCCAACTTTCAAAGACATCAACATGTGAACCGGCACAAAAGATGACTAACACAGCTGGCATGTGCATTACTTCACATGTAATGGTTTCTTAGATGTAAGTAAATCAGGAAAAAAAATTCATTGAAGGACCAAAGGCACTACAAAAACAGTAGCAAACGAAAGCTGACATACCAATCACTCAACATGGGGACAAACAAGCAATACAAAACACTTAAGATCCTCAATTCAAGCTGTCACAAGAAATACACACATAGTGCCCCTCTCTCTCTCCCTCTCCCCTGAAACTAAAATCATCCCAAAATGTTTCACGTATTCAGCCTATCATTTTTACTCATTCTGACCTGTGCTGCATTTTTTCTTCCACAGCATGGCATATCAATAGTTTGAAAGAAACCCTCTTAAGGCTGAGCAGCAGTGGCCACTTTTGGTGGTGATGATAATGCCATATTTTCACTGGTATTCACTGTCCCATATTTTGGGATGTCACACCACCCTATTTTCATAGGTGACCACAGTCATGCTTTTCGTGAATGTCACATCACCATTTGCTTTTCCATTGATGACACTATATTTTGTCTTTGGTGAAATCATGACTGTGTACCTATTCTCATCAGTAATTACATTCATCTTTTCGGTGAATGTCCCTCTCACCATTTTAATTTTTATGAAGTTCCTACCCCCTGCCACATTTTCAATGTCTGTGATCACAGCCCTAATTGTGAACATTATGCCATGCTGTTTTCATCTGTGTATACAGCCCTCCTTGTGAATGTTATACCATGCTGTTTTCATCTGTGAATACAGCCCTCCTTGTGAATGTTATACCATGCTGTTTTCATCTGTGAATACAGCCCTCCTTGTGAATGTTATACCATGCTGTTTTCATCTGTGACCACAGCCCTCCTTGTTAATGTTACACCAGGCTATTTTCATCTGTGAATACAGCCCTCCTTGTGAATGTTACACCATGCTGTTTTCATCTGTGTATACAGCCCTCCTTGTGAATGTTATACCACGCTCTTTTCATTTGTGTATACAGCCCTCCTTGTGAATGTTATACCACGCTCTTTTCATTTGTGTATACAGCCCTCCTTGTGAATGTTATACCACGCTCTTTTTCATTTGTGTATACAGCCCTCCTTGTGAATGTTATACCACGCTCTTTTCATTTGTGTATACAGCCCTCCTTGTGAATGTTATACCACACTCTTTTCATTTGTGAATACAGCCCTACTGGTGACTGTTATACCATGCTATTTTCATCTGTGAATACAGCCCTCCTTGTGAATGTTATACCATGCTATTTTCATCTGTGAATACAGCCCTCCTTGTGAATGTTACACCATGCTATTTTCATCTGTGACCACAGCCCTACTTGTGAATGTTATACCATGCTATTTTCATCTGTGACCTCAGCCCTCCTTGTTAATGTTACACCAGGCTATTTTCATCTGTGACCACAGCCCTACTTGTGAATGTTATACCATGCTATTTTCATCTGTGACCTCAGCCCTCCTTGTTAATGTTACACCAGGCTATTTTCATCTGTGACCACAGCCCTACTTGTGAATGTTATACCATGCTATTTTCATCTGTGAATACAGCCCTCCTTGTGAATGTTATAGCACGCTCTTTTCATTTGTGAATACAGCCCTCCTTGTTAATGTTACACCATGCTATTTTCATCTGTGACCACAGCCCTACTTGTGAATGTTATACCATGCTATTTTCATCTGTGAATACAGCCCTCCTTGTGAATGTTATAGCACGCTCTTTTCATTTGTGAATACAGCCCTCCTTGTTAATGTTACACCATGCTATTTTCATCTGTGACCACAGCCCCCACTTGGGATGAATGTTATACCATGCTATTTTCATCTGTTATCACAACCCTATTAATTGTGAATGTCATACCATGCTATTATGATCCCAACCCCTTTTATGGTGAATGTCTCATCCTGTCATCTTTTTATGTCTGAGATCACAGTCCCAAGAATGGTGAATAGTATGAAATGCTGTTTTCACACCCCCTCTTGTGGGCAATTTTACACACGCCATATTCATCATTGATTGCAGCTCCACTTTGGGTGAAGTTTACACCACCAGTTTTTCAAACCACAGTCCTGCTTTCGGTGACTGTTACAGCTGACCTGCCAGCATAATTACATGATTGCAGCTTCCCTTAGGATGAATTTTCAAAACATATCGAATGTCACAACCACCCTATTTTTTTCAATGTGATCAAATCCCCTTTTACCATAACTATCACAATCACCCAATTTTCACGGGAGGATCATGTCTCCCCCCCTGTTGGTGAATGTCACAACCACCTTATTTTCATATGTATTCACAGTTACCACCAATGTCATGACCACCCTATTTTCATGTGTTCACAGCCTCCCTTGTGAAAAGTGTCACAACCACCTCATTTTCACTGGAGTTCACAGCCTCCCTTGTGAAAAATGTCACAACCACCTCATTTTCACTGGTGTTCACAGCCTCCCTTAGAGCAAGCATCACAACCACCCCCCTTGTTCCTGTGTTCACAGCCTCTCTTATGGTGAATATTACAACCACCTAACTTTCACATGTGCTCACACTTCCACTTATGATGAATGACACAACCGCCCTATTTTCACATATATCCACAACCTCCCATATGAAGAAAGTCACAATCACTTTAGTTTTCAGATGTGTTCACAGCCCCTCTCCACTGTCCCCCCCCCCCCCCCCCCCCCGGAACCCCTTATAGTGAATGTCACATATACCACAATCACCTTAGTTTTATTGGTATTTACAGCCTCCCTTATGGTGAATGTCACAATGTGTTCACGACCTTCCATCCATATGATTTTAAGTCACACCACCCTATTTCATGTGTTCATAGCCACCCCCACCCCATCCCACCCCCCTGCCTTATGAAAGTCACAAGCACTATACTTTTTGTCAGTGATTTCACCCTACACATGTAGGTGAATGTCATAAACACCTTATTTTCATATGTGATCAATGACCTCCTTATGGAGAATGTCACAACCACCCTATTTGCATCAGTGATCACTCATACACACACACATTCCCCTGTTTGGAAAATTTGAAAACTAGTTTCATCAGTGATCGCAGCCCAACAGTTGGTGAATCTAACAACTTTTGACCTACTCAGTTCTTATCGGTGTTCACAGTCCCCCTTGAATCAATAAGGTGAATGTCAAACCACAATATTTTGATTGGTGATCACAACCAAACTGTTGGTAAGTACCACCAGGTCTACCCTATATTCACTGGTGTTGAACACTCTATTGTTGTGCATGTCAAACCATCCTATTTTCATTGTCGATTACAGCGCGGCCCCCTCCCCCCCCCCCCCCCCCCCCCCCCCACCTGCATGCCATATATGGTGAATGTCAACCCTATTCTTATGGGTGATCATCACAGCCCCTCCCAATGCCCGTTATGGAGAATGCCAACCCATCTGATTTTTGATTGGTGATGACAACCCCCCCGTGAGCGAATGTCTAATCGCAGGTGATCACACACGCCAACTTACAGTGAATGACAAACCACTTTCTTGATGTTTACAGCCCCCTCCCCCCACCTCCACCCCCTCCCGAGGGTGAAAGTCAAAAAACCACCCTCTTTCCATTGGTATTTACAGCTCCCCCCCCCCCCCCCCCACCCCCCTCCTTCTATGCTGAATGTCACACCCACCCTATTCTCACTGCGTGATCACAACCCACTTTTGGTATATGTAATACCACCACACTTTTTTCTTTTTTTTTTTTTTTTTTTTTGTTATTTGTTTTCGATCCTCAAGTACTTCTTCCCATGTTCCAAGAGAAGGAGATCATTTCTGTCAGCTCACAGCACTCTGCCCAGGCTTATCCTCCTCTTGTTCACGGGCACTAGTGCTGCTTCTTCCTCCAATGCTCATCACTGGTCACCACTGAAGGCAACTGGCTCACAGATCTGAAAGCTTATACCACAAGTTCTGTTGTCGTTTCCTCAATGCAGAGTGTCCAAGTGATGCACAGTTTGCAGGTGCTTTGTTATGAACTTTAGCCAGTGAAGGAGCCAGACAAATGTCATTCCTGAAAGGGAGTTTGCTTGTAACATTATTCCTTTGTATTTACTGATGACACCCCCCCCCCACCCCCCCCCCCCTCCTCCCCCCCCCCCCCCCCCCCCCCCCCCCCCAAAATAACCCTCCTCTCCCCTTCCTAAATTGACAAAATGAAGACCCTTGGGTTTTTATCAAGTGATTCTCAGTTTTAAAAAGGGATGAGAAATACTTGACCTTCAACCTGAAAATTATATAAAATCATTGCTAAGCGACGCTGTATTATTTGGGAACTGTTGTCAGCAATGCTAAACTCCTAGCAAGGCTATACACATACATTGTATACAAGGAAATTTTCTTACAAAGCCTCCAGAGACACAGTACGGCAGCCAAACATGACAAGTTAATCACAAATGGTGGTATATGCGACTCTCTTATTCTGACAACTGCCTTCAAACACCCAACGTTTTGCTCTTAGGAGGGACGCATTTACCAGACATGCCACAGACCCAAGGAGAGAAGACCACAGCTACATACCAAGTGTACAACAACTAATCATGTGGAACTCATTTCAATGGTCAATTCAAGTATGGGGAAAGTGACATAAAAATTTTCAGCAAAATGCGGTCTTCCAGCAGACAAAAAACTCTTGCCATGACACACATGCAGTGAAGAAAGAAAAAAAAAAAAAGGACAAATGTGTACGTGTTGACAGAAGACTCAAACTTCAACACACTTCCCCCCAACAACCTGTCACAGCAAACTCCCTTTCTATTATTACTAATACTATCCATTATCTCTAGGAGGGATAAAAAATATTGCATCAAGAAACACACACACACACACACACACACACACACACACACACACACACATAAAATTGCATCCAGAAACATACACATTTGCATGTGGACACCCCATGCTCTCTCCCTACCTCTCTCTCTCTCACACACATGCACACTGCTCAGAAATATATTTTGGTGTCAGATATTATAATGAAAAATGTAAAAACAATTGTGTGCACACATAACTTTGTGCGTGTCAGTGTGCATGCATGTGTGTGTATGTATGTGTGTGTGCAGATATGATGCATGTGTGTATGCGAGTGCTTGCATGTGAAAGTGTAACGAGATGGCTTTCCTTCCCATAAGACTGATGACCATAGAAGGCAGATGGGTCTGAAGAGAGAAGAAAAGACTTGGTGGACCGGGAATGTG
>JADBJO010000083.1:862500-882500 GCA_016801955.1 Conus betulinus | reverse complement strand
AAAACAAACGAACAAACAAACAAAATGAAGAGAAAAGAAAGAAAATACACAACATACGAAGATGATACAGTGAACTTTGCAAGGTTTTATTGTAGTTTTTATTTTACCTACCTCCATATGCTTCTACAGAGTAATAAATTTATCACAGTCTGCACTGTCAGGGACCTCCCCAACTCTCTGTCCTTCGTCATGTGCAACAGAGTAGAGGAGTTATGCCTAGCCCATGGTCTTCAAGCGGTCCATCCAGGACTACTTCAGTCTGCCTGTGTAACTGGGGGCCATGGTGAACTATTCCATGCCTGTGTAACTGGGGGCCATGGTGAACTATTCCCACGCCTGTGTAACTGGGGGCCATGGTGAACTATTCCACGCCTGTGTAACTGGGGGCCATGGTGAACTATTCCACGCCTGTGTAACTGGGGGCCATGGTGAACTATTTTATGCCTGTGTGTAACTGGGGCCATGGTGAACTATTCCATGCCTGTGTAACTGGGGGCCATGGTGAACTATTCCACGCCTGTGTAACTGGGGGTCATGGTGAACTATTCCATGCCTGTGCTAGGACAGATGACTATGTTTGATAAAAGCAAGGAAAGATTTTCATTATACAGATCTGCAAATGGGTGTACTTCACCCCTGACTAAGTTGTTTTTTTTTTTTTGTTCCATGTATATGAGAGGAATGTGTCTGATCATTTAGTCTTGAATGTTATGTTCAGTTGATGCCACAATGTGTTGTACAGCAGAGAACACAGAACGATGAAAAAGTCTAGAAATGTTGCCGTCAGCTGATGCCACAATATGTTTGATACTGTAAAAAGTGCAGAATGGTAGATATGTCTAGAAATGCTACATTTAGTTGATACCACACTGTGTTGCATTTCAGAAAGTGAGGAATGGTGACTATGTCTACCAATGTTATGTGCAGCTGATGCCACAATACTTTGTATATCTAAAAGTATTGAATGGTGATATCTTGACATACCATGTGCAGTTGATGCTTAAGAGCTGATTGTGTCAAGAAATAAAAAATATGAAAAATAAGGCAAACGCTACAAGTACATTTTCACTGGAAATGGAAGTTATCTGGCTTGCTTGCATCTACACATTTAGGCCAGGCATAAATATAAAATGTACCGTACAGTAAGTGCTTAGTTACAGTGATTTCACTAGCATAAGTTTTATACCAAGTAATTCTATATTTGTGTGGCAAAAAAGTTAACAATTTCCTCTAAAATCTGATGTAACACAGTTGTTCAAAAACACATTTTGATTCATCCCCATCACATGTCACCATCATCGTTGGAGGATCATGTCCAGACATGTGTATCAAGAATTTTCTATTGAAATATTCCTCACCCCAGATTAAAGTATTTTCCTGAAAACTGGCGCTCTTTGGACACTTTTTTCTCCACCTCAAGGGCAGCTTCATGACTGAAAAGTTTCACTCATAGCAGCTATAGACTTCTAGTCTGGAAAAGTGATTCCCATTTGAGCAGGAGCAGGGTACGTACTACAGCGTGACGATTTGAAGATTAAAACAGAGTTTACTGTGAACACGTACCAGTGTTTCAGGTCCACCTCAGAGCCAAGCGTATTCATAATTTTTTTTTTCTAGAAAACTTGGGGATAACTGTGCCTCCAGCAAAAATTTCTGATTAAGAGTTTTTGTATGTTTGTTAATGGCTCACTGGCTGTCAACTTTGTGATTAACAACAAAACAAACAACAACAAAAACCAACCAACCAACCAAAAAATTCAAGTCTTGGAAGTCTGTTGGAATTGATAAGATTTTATTCAAAACTGTATCTCTACAGCCAACAAATGAACAATCAGTATGTGACGGACCTCTGAGAAATATGCACCTAGTCTAAACCTTCTCATTGTTTTTCTCTGTATCAACTGTAAATGTATTACAGCATATTCTGATTGTTTGTTTTGTAATGTAGTGTGCTAGTTTTTAATTGAAAAATGGTGTACAAAATACATTACTGTTGGTTGTAGAAGTCTGAAAGCACAGAAATGGAAGGTGAATAAAGACACAATCTGGTTCTAACGTACTTTCTTTTAGTTGTACTGAATTGACTCACACATTTTTCATTAAAAAAAAAAAAAAATCCTTACCCTCAACCTTGTGGCCAGATCTTTCACCTGCTCTCTCTGTGACTTTCCTCTGATGAACCAGGTCCACTTTATTTGCACAAAGGATCATGGGATAGGAGTCTCTGTTCAGAGGGCAACACACCAAAATGCAAATGAAGAAGTTTGATCTTTTTTGTCCTTTTTAAAGGACACAAAACAAAAATCAAATGAACAGAAACAAACAAAATGGACAAGACCAACAATGAATGAAAATTCAAACCTAGCTGTCTTCTGATCCCCCCCACTGATAATTCCATCTTTTGTTTCAATCTTCAGTTACTCATACTTGTTTTTCTGTCAATATCATAGCTTGCTCTTTTAATGCATCAACAAACTAAGATGTCTTAAACAAAACTACAGTGAATTCTACAGTACAATGAATCCTACTTTAAAATCTTCCAAATGATTTCCACATGTTATAACAGAAAGATGTATGTCATATAACATGGGGAAAATAATGATATCGCAAAATGATAATTGAATTAAATGAAGAGAAAAAGGAATTTTACTTCTAAAAGTAGTTCTATGATATACTTAACTGTCCAGTCAAATGCCTTATCTCCACCTGATGAGGAATGCCTTAACATCAGGAATCTTCCCCTAAAAAAATCAAAATAGAGAGCAGGGAGCTAACTCTACTCAACCTACAGGAATTAGCGTTTGGACAGGTAAGTATATATCATAAAACTGTTTTTGCAGTAAAATTCCTTTCCTTCATATTTACCTGTCCAAATAAATGCGAGAATATCGAAAAGGATGGTGGGAAATCTCACCTGGGAGACAGGCAACGTTCAGCTCAAAGTACAAGGCTGACCTCAACTCATCCCAGAGCTCAGCGCCAGAACCAAAAATGGTTTTAATTAATGATTCCTGAGGTTTAAAGGATTGTTCTTGCTTTCTCCTATGTAATGATTGACAAAAGATAAATATGAGAGAAGAAAATGAGTCAGGATCAGGGAAAGGAGAAGACCCTTGTAATCAACCAAGCAAGACAGGGTCCTGACCACTGTCAAGTAGGCTATAACTGTTCACACTGAGGCACAACATGTGGCACAAAAAAAAAAAACCCATCGGAGCCTAATTGCACTGTCACCAAATAGTTGAATGGAGAATATGACAGGTACAGTATACACATGGCAATAATATAAGGGCATGTCAAGATTCCTGATGCTAGCATGTTCCTTGTCAGTGAGATACAGCATAAGTTTAGACAGGTAAGTATGAAGAAAATGCAAATCCAACTGACCAGCCTCTGTAAAATCTATGAGGGGGAGGGGAGGGGGAAGAAGAGTGGAAGTGTGGTGGAGGGTTGATGGTGGGGTAAATGCTGTCGTATTGGCAATGTGGGAAATTTTAAACTGACTTCAGTCTAACTTGGGAAGCAAATATACATATATAGTCAATCACATTTCTCATGAATCTTGCTTGACTGAAATTCAAACTAGCAAATCAGATGGCAGGGCTTCTGCTGAACTGCCAACAGAACAAGAAAAGAGAGTGAAGAAGCCCAGGCCAAAATGTTTTCATTGAGCAAGTGTTTGTATCCATTAACAGCTCAGTAACTGACACTCATACGGCTTGTGGCACAAAGCAGTTACAGTTCTGCAAGTTTGATGGAGCTGATAAAATGTGTGTTCAACTGGGGTATTTCCTTGGCCATTCACCACCATGTTAGCCAATGATCACTTCAAGATGAAACCTCTGCAAAAAATATATGTATTCTTATCCTTTTCATGCTTTATCATAATATAATTTTTAGCTTCAAAAGGTACTAAATTCCCATTTCTATGTGATCTAAAACACTGCCTGTTTTGAGACAAGGCTGGCAATCTATACAAGGACATTAACATCTTAAAAAACTGCAACAAGAATGTCCAGCATTTCACTGATACATTACAACAGCAAAGCAGATGAATCCCAAGGTGTCAACGAAAACATCACAGGCCATACTGGAGTGACACTCTGAAACAGCTTCAAGTAGAAATATGGGTTCAGCCAGAGAAAATATGGAACAGAGTCCAAAACCAGAGATAAACAAGAAACACACAACAGCATTAAAGAAACCTTCACTAGCGAAAGAAGACAAGAGACCCAGCACAGCTCGAATGAAAAAAACCAGGCAACCTCCATATAAAGAAGAAGACCAACAAACTGTGGAATCTAACATGAACCTTATTGAAAGAAACAAGGGACTCGGATACAGAAGAACTGTAAATGGAAAGACAGTTAGTACCATTTTGGCAAGAAAGCAGCAGACATCCTCACAAAGTTTTACAAAAAGGAACGTACAACACCAGCATCCAACGACCCCGACTGAGGACTGGCCACTGCAGACTACTGATCCACCTCAATCAACTGAGGGCTGCCCACACTGATGAATGTTCATGTGGCTATGGATCACCAACCCCAGAACACATCCTTCAGCAGTGTCCTTCTATGATGCCAGTGCCTGGAGAGCCTGTGAAGGCCTGTGATAGTGGAAACCAGATTGCAGGTCTGACACAGCCAGTCATATCAACCACAGAATGATATGAAGAAGAGCAAGCACTGCCTCAGCTACAACTTCAGTCTTTTGTCTGTGATGGCATGTTTCCAAACACATTGTCAGAGTTAGTTCCCTGAATGGGCAGTAGTTTTTCACACAGTGGTGCAGCAAACTTCATGAAAGAGCAGTAAGCGATATACACGCCGGCTTGAAGTAACTTCTGCACTGTTTGTACGTCTGTAACAGTAACTGGATGCAGCCTGGTTGTTGCTGCCCCCTGTCTGTCTTGGCCAAAGACCATACGGTCAAGGAGCTGATTCAACTGGTCATTCTCGAGAGCAATGGGGCACTGTGTGAGATTTTCTTTTTTTTTCATATCCTTTTAAACTAAATGATATACACAGTTGACCACTAGAGAGCAGTTAAACTAAATGATATACACAGTTGACAACTAGAGAGCAGTTAAACTAAATGATATACACAGTTGACCACTAGAGAGCAGTTCTACTGATAGCGGTGATCGTGCAAAACATCATAGCCAGTTTTGCTGACTGAGTCACTTGTATCACTGAGTGTGGAGAGAAGTGCAGTACCATCACCATAAACAAACAAAAAAAAAAACAGTGCTTGCTTCTTCCCCATATTTCCGAACCATCTCACCCCTACAACTCTCATCTTCTGAGTACTGAAAATAATAATGAAGTGAGAAATAATGTGATTATATTCTGCATCAGTGTATCAATGCTAGGTTGCACAGAACTTAAGAGCTGTTGCAACACACACATATATGTATACATACGCACACACGCATGTATGTCAGAGAGAGAAAAAAAATTGTCATGGAGGGCTTGGCAACGATGTTGAGGACAGCTCTCTTAAAGCAACAACATTCATATATCAAAGGGAAAAGGGTTACTGTACAAGCCAACACCCAACTCTGCTGATTAGTACTGTCAGCTAAATCTTTTTCATATCCCATCAACCTGGTAATATACCAGCTGTGGCCAATTACCATGCTTACTGAGAGTAGCTACATTACTAGACCCAGCAATTAAGCGTCCACACATCTCTGTTCTTAATTATGACTGGTAGCAGCACTTATCAATCCCACAGATCACTTTGTAAACACTGACCTGTCCTTCACGCGCAGTATCTGGGTGTGGAAGTGGACCATGTTTTCATAGCTCTGGTAGTCGACCACAGAGAACACCAGCAGAAAACCCGTCCCCTTTCCTCATGTACTGCTCCCGCATGGCGCTGAACTCCTCCTGTCCCGCGGTGTCCAGCACTGTGAAATATAGTTAAAAAACTTTTGTGTGAGATAATCCAGGAGTACCAATATTGTCTTCCATTGATCACTGCTGTACCACCCCCCCCCCCCCCTCCTTCCACTCCCCTGAGAAAAGAAAAAAAACAAACAAAAAAAAGAAAAAGATCATCAATGAGGTTTGAAGTTTCACAGAGTGACACACATCCACTTGTTTAAAAGTTTATGTTTTCATTTTAAATGACCCCATGACTGAGCAATTGGTGTTCCAGCATAGTTCTGCTTTTAAGGTGAAACAGCAGCAAACTGAACATTGCCTAAATCATGCAAACATACGCACAAAAGTTACACTAACAGTAACACTGTGCGTGTGAACAGGTATGCACATGATATATATGTGTATACATGTAATGGTATACATGCAGTGGAAAATTACAGAAGTAGTGATAAATGAAAACTGAATCTGTTGTGTGTATTTGACATTCAATGATTCATCTCTCAAACATTTGATACACTGGAGTAAAATTCTGATTTTTATCTGATGAAGGTGGCCTTGGCCTGGCTAGCCTAAAGCCTGTTCTCACATCTCAGTCACAAGTTTTGTTTTTGTTTGATTTTTTTTTCAATCTATATACCCTGTAACCTGATGCTGACATATTTCTCACACAAACCTAGAGCATATCAAAAAGAAAAAACAGTGAAATTGGAAACTTCTTTGTGCTTAATTTTATAGTTTCAAATTCTGGAAAGTTTTACTCAAGGTGTCTGAAAATTAAGTGTTTTGAGAATGAGTGGTGTATAACTGCTGAAGCACAACATTTTGAAATGTATGGCTTTATATGTGAAAATATACTCCAGAATTAAAGAAAAACTAGCTGGCTCTAGCACAGTAAACACCCAAGATACAATCAGATGTCATTTTTTTTTTTTTTTTTTTAAATAATTTTAGCTAAAGTGGCATGTTAGTTTTTTTATGGTGTACAAAATAGACCAGAACTGTTGTGTATGCACAGGTGTGTTTAGTTACATACTTTTACAAATATCATCTAGACTCAATGGCGATTTTTCATTTTAATTGTTTACAATGCAGTTTAACAAACAGTGAGGATTATCTTCAAGCACAGTGAATTAAAGTTCAGCAGAAACGCTATGAAGAAGGTCTTTAATTTCTTATGTTAAATCCGGTGAAGAGACACTGCGGGTTCTATCCATGTGGCAAGCTGTTCAAAATGGTCATAAATACATACAAAATCTCTCTCTGCCTCATATCAGAAATCAACATGCGCTCCCTCAGTCAATGGCATAGCATATATTTTGTGAGTTGATATGAAGGTGCAGTAGGTGACCTTAGTGTGTTCAGCTGGGGAACACAACACATCACAACTGAACACAACAGGCAGAAAGTGAAGACGGTGCTTAGTACAGGAAGGCAAGAGTGTAGAAATTCTCTCTCAGTGTCACTTTGCACAGCCTGAGCAAGATCTAGTGAAGTGATGAATGCAGTGACGCATGCTTCCCTGGCAGGTCTAATGCCATACCTGTCTGTCACCATTTGAGAGAGGGATAGAGACAGACAGACAGACAGACAGAGAGAGAGAGAGAGAGAGAGAGAGAAGGAGGGAGAGGGAATGGGAAGCAGGAAGAGAAGAAAAGCTAAGAGGCAGACAGAGAAAGAAAATGGATAAAAGAGTAAATGAAGGTTTCTTCATCCTTGGCTACTCATGAATGGGTATACATCATTACATGTTCACAACAGACACAACATTTTATAATAATACATGATGAAATGAGAAAATAATCATAATGGCATCTATTTTCATGCAAGATCATGAAATACCTGTCTCTCTAAATCTAAAAGCCTTCATCTAAAAAAAAAAAAAAAAAAAAAAGGTGTCTTAAATCACGCTTTGTGTAAGACATCAATACACTTAATAACGTGACTTAATTCAACAAAGTTCTCTGTTTAAAAGCATAGAAGAATTCCTCTCTGATACCTTTAAGCCATCAGCAGCATAGAACAATGCATT
This sequence comes from Conus betulinus, assembly GCA_016801955.1. Lineage (NCBI taxonomy): Eukaryota > Metazoa > Mollusca > Gastropoda > Neogastropoda > Conidae > Conus > Conus betulinus. Next base: position 874,580 of record JADBJO010000083.1, on the reverse strand, counting down.
TCAATTCTTTTTACTAGTTTTAGTTTGTCTTTCTCTGTATAAGACATATCAAGTTGTTCTAGGATGAACAAGATTTGTACAAAACAATGTGCGTTCAATTCCGATATGCCCAGTCTAAATCTCGTCATTAGATATTTCACTTTCTGAACCATGTATTAGCAAACATGTTTCAAATCATGATTATTGCAAAATATATGGCTGTTCAAGCTTTACTGATCTGCAGTTGATCAAACACTGGCAAATTTTTTTTTGATTTTCAAATCATTTTCATTGCCTACACCTTTCCTCAGACACACATCATCAAAACCATTCTTATTTAGCAAAAAGCTATATCTGATAGTATCTAAATCATATTATTTATTATTACATTTCTTGACACTTTAAATAGTAAACTGAGTTTGATTCCAAGTGTAAAACATTAAGCCAGTATTGCATACAACTGACTGCAGAATTCACATACATCAGATACTGACATGTTTTCCCATTTAAACAAAATCATTTGGAGTCCACATTTCTATTCCATCATACTTTTTGATAACATATAATTAACAAATAAATGAACTAATTCACTCTGAATTTCAGCCTCATCTAAACCCCATAATATTGTTCCATTAAAAAAATCAGCTTAATTATGCATCAAACAATTTCACAAATAGTTCCAAAGAATTGTTACTTTTAGAACATATATATATAAATTCTGCATGATACATCACACCGCATTCTTGCGTCTGTTACTAGTGTTAGCAAGACCTTTGCAAACAACAGTGAAGCTAAGAGTAAGACAAGTACTGATGTAGAGAAACACATCCTAATTATTTGCATTGCAAACATCATACTATTGTTTATCTATTTTTCCCACATACCCAAGTTCCTCCTTTCCAAAATACAAGGATATTACTTTTATTCTGCTAACTTTCAACTGAAGCAAGGTAGCAGTATAGATAGTGGTATCGATTATTCAGTGGATGCTGTAAACCTACAACAATCTCTGAACCAATAACAACTGCTAACAGCTATATGAACAATCAAAGCATGATATGTGTAAAAAAAACAAACAAACAAACAAACAAAAAACACACAAAAAAAACACACCATGCTACCACTTTGAATCCTTAGCACCATGCTAATTCATTTAAAACTAAAAACAATTCAAGATCGCAAACATCTCCTTGCCTCCCTCTTTCTGTACATTTTATGACTGTAGTCTATAAGATTAGAACCACTTCTGATCTAGCATTTCATGTTCAAATTCTCATACATTTGCTACACTTGTGCAACTTGCCTGTGATTCCATTTTTTAACAAAATATGCTAAATAAGATTTCTGTCTTAAATGATGCCAAATGCTTTTTCAAACTCTACAAACTGCATAAACTTTACAATTGTTTAGAAACTGGTTTTGTATTTAGCCCTGAGAGAGAGAGAGAGAGAGAGAGAGAGAGAGAGAGAGAGAGAGAGAGGGGGGGGGGAGAGAGAGAGAGAGAGAGAGAGAGAGAGAGAGAGAGAGAGAGACAGACAGACAGACAGACAGACAGACAGACAGACAGACAGACAAAGAGGGAGAGAGATTCCATCCTTCTGCAAGGCATAAATCATACAGTAAAAACAACTTTCCCTAAACTACTTTTTAACCTGATGTGCATGTAGTATGATGTACCTAAAATGTACATAAGAACGACTTCACAAAAACTCGTGTGTGTGTGTGTGTGTGTGTGTGTGTGTGTGTGTGTGTGTGTGTGTGTGTGTGTGTGTGTGTGTGCGTGTGATGTGTGTATGTGATGGTATGCAAACATATATGCCTCTAAACAGTTACCATTCAACATTGACATTGTTGTACTCTGTACTGGAAAATCATACATAATTGGTGACAATCATTAGAGGAGGAAAAAAAGAAAGAAAAAGGGTGAAGTGGTTTGCTCCAATCACAACAATGAGAACTGAATACAACAGTTAAGTTACAAAACGAGTGACTGTGGGCAGAAAATGAAGCAAAATTCAGAAAGAGAGGGGGTTAGTTACCACCAAGGGCATAGAGAAACAAAGTACAGGACAAGACACAATGCATTTCGGCCTCTTGGTCTTCTTCAGGCAAAAACAAACAACATTTAGGACAGTGAAAACAAAGAACGGGAAACCTTTTTACCTTCTCATAGAGACCCAAGAAGTCGAAATGCATCGTGTCTTGTCCCGTACTTTGTTTGTTAATGTCCTTGGCTGTAACTAACCCCCTCTCTTTCTAAGTAATGAATACAACAGGTAATTTCAACAAATCATAGAATACGTTAGTATCATACAATGCAGTTGTTACATCCTTTGATTATCAGCTCTATGATCTGCCAATCATCATTGACTTCATTTATGTGTATGTGTGTGTATGTGAGAGAGAGAGGAGAGGGGGAGGGGCTGAGAGAGAGAGAGAGAGAGAGAGAGAGAGAGAGAGAGAGAGAGAGAGAGCAGCAAATAGGTAATAATGATCATGACAATGTATGCATGGTGGTGGTTGGTAGTGGTGGTAGTGGTGTTGTGTGAGTGAGTCAGAGTGGGCAGAACACACCAGACATTTGTATGCATACTTATTAAAAAAAAAAAAAAAAAAAGTGACTGATTAATGTCAATGACTGATTCCATCACTGGCAAAATTTGCTAATGGTATATGTTGTTTCAGACCAAAACTAATACATGCACAGTCACACTCTTACCATCCAAAATGCACCACTGGCCGTCGATTTCCACATACTGGATGTAGGAATCCTCAATGGTGGGATCGTAATCCACGACAAACATCTTTTGGAAGAACTGGATCGTAAGGGCAGACTTGCCCACCCCTCCATCCCCCACTACCAGTTTTTATAAGTTGTGGCATTATCATGTGCGGTCTGGTAGCCATGCTGAAGAATTTCGCAGCTGTAGGCCTGCAACTGTCTGGTTGATTTGCTTGTTCAACTGGGCAACACGCCTATTCTGTCCTGCAGTCTGCTGAATGAAGCATTTAATGCTTTCAAGAAGCTTGACAGCTGACGTATCGTGGTACCGTAATCAAAAACAAACACCTGTCGTTGTCAGGCTTGTGAGGTGTCTTTCTTGATCGACGATGATACCTGAAATGTAAATACAGAGCTCTTCTGTAATTGGTTGCAAGGCACTGTTCGATGACTGGTTTGTTCGCGGTATGAATCACGCTCACAGAATACGGTGATTTTTTTTTTTCCTCCCCTGCGTACAGGGCACCGACCGTGTGTTGATTTGGGTAGCACGCGGCCTTCACCTGTTTTGCTTCCGCTTCCGGACAGACACAACTGTATTCCCGTGTGAAATTCAGAGTTTCGCGAAATGAAGCCAAATCATTTAGCCGGGTTTTGTTTGTTTTTGTTTCTTGTTGTTGTTGTTGTTTTTCCTTGACATATACGATTGATTAAGGTTATAAATGATTCTGATAATAAATATTTAGTATTATAAGTATTTTAGTAAGATATTTGGTTTGACCATGTTTCTGTGTTACACTAAAACAGTTGCATACTTTCAGAGGCCTTCTGATACACAAGCTTCAATAGTTACTATAGGATCAGGGGTAGCATTAATGTCTGTATTGGGGAACTTCCTCACAGATGACAGCAAGCAGCGGTCATCGATGGGGCAAAATCGAGCGTCAATGACCTCTCTGGAGGTAACTGACCTCTCCAGCCAGACTGTCGAGAGCAAGTTCTTTTGTTTTTTTTTTAATGTTCTTTTTTTTTTTTTTTTTTTTTTTTTTTTTTTTGCGAATGACTATTTTGCAAATGTCCTGTCTCAACTGACGAAGACCAGATTATGCTGAAAGAAGATCTCAAGAAGCTAGAAGCATGGGAAGACAGTTGAGACATGAGCGTTCACTGCCGTCCCGACAAGTCCTGAGAGAAACCAAGCGGACACATAGACCCAGCATATCAAGAGCAAGGAGGGTGTCCAGCGTCAAGCCGCCGCGAGATGGGTTTGCCAGAGACAGGCCTACAGCAGAGCCTCCAGCATGGATGACATGTTGTCCAACTTGGAGTGGCCGTCACTGCTGTCTAGGAGACGAAAGGCACGTCTTACAAACTTTTACAAGTTTTATAGCAAACTGATCTGCATAGGTAGCCCCAGTATGCTCCGTCCCCAGATCCAGGCAAACACCAAGCCCTCCGTACCAACTCCCTATACTATCCAGTTCACTCATGCAGAACGGATTATCAAAAGCTCTCTCTCTCTCTCTCTCTCTCTCTCTCTCTCTCTCTCTCTCTCTCTCTCTCTCTTATTTTTTTGTTGTTGTTGTTGCTTTTTTTGTCTACCTCGTAGAGTTGTGGAGTGAAATCTTCTCCCAGAGGAGGCGGTACCTCAATTCTCTGTACAGCCTTTCCAACATCAAATCTACCCCCCCCCCCCCTCCTCCCCCCCCCCCCCCCCCCCCCCCCCCCCCCCCCCCTTCCTAGTGTGGCGCTCTGTGGGCCTGGGCATGGCTCCATAGGCCGTGTCTGGGACTGTGCTAGGCTTCATTTACACGGGGCCCGAAAAGCGTACAGCCTGCCGCAGCTCCACACGTAACGGCACCTAACTATTCTTTCGTAAGCTGTCCTAAGTTCTGTTTTCTTCTTCTGTACAATTGTATGTTATTTGTTTTTCTCCTTTGTTGCCCCCTCCCGGGTGAAGTAATTTTCGACACGACGAAGATGTTTACCTGAAGAAAGTTGACAGAAGAGGTATGGGAAGTCGGTGTCAGGTTTTTTGTTTGTTTGTTTTTGCTAGGCCTTCAAAACTCCACATCTGTTACGCCTTCAGCCTCATCTATCCGGATGACACTTGTTGTAGTTGTTTTTCTTTAATTTATTCCTTTACTTGATCGTTCCACTGATAATCGCATCTATGATGACAAGCAGAAAATGATATCCCAATACAATTTGAAAACAAAATGATGTGCGTTCAGATGAAAATCATCAATGGCAAAAACAAACTAATGATAACAAAAATAAACATACAGAAGTATTACAAGAATTACCAACAAACCACAAGATAGCCTACATGATCAATAAATATATGTCGTGCTTGCCGGTGAAAACGAAACTCTTAATTTTGGTTTTCATCAATGGAAGCGCACAATAACACCAGTCAACGACAACGCAGCGTTGAGGGCTTCGATTAGCACCAAAATAACAACTGAAGGGGACGCAATCGAAGAGTCGGCTACAAACTATAGCCCACATGAATACACAAGCAAGAAAGCATTCAGTCACGCATTGTAGAAGTACAGCCATCGCGACCACAGAGACCACACCCCGCACGGTTTCAAACTAGAACATGATCAAAAACAGAGAATATACAAATCAAAATGACAACAAAAAATGTAGAATTCAGTCATGCCCTGAAGTCAAAAGACCAGACTAAAACAAAATGTATGTGCACAGGCAAAGTATTTTAACAAAATTGCCTGTTGAAAACAGTGTACTTTGTCAGTGCAACATTCTTAATGTTCACCAATAATGATAGTTATACTACTACTACTAATATTAATAATAGGCCTAACAACAACAATAGTTATATTGATAATACTGATACTACGATTACTAGTACTACTACTACTAGGCCTACTTAGCAAGTACTCTGGCTATGAAATTTATTCAGATGATTAAAAAAAAAAAATCAAAACTCCATATTGCGAAGAGACAATATATCCAAAACAATGAACAAAACAGTTTTCTTTAAGTCTACTTAACATTCATTTCTCACGGATCATATCCTCGCAGTAGATGATCTATCTTGATTCCGGATGAGCTGGCTTCTGCAGATTTTCTTTCCTTTCATCATCGTCGCTCTTCTTCTTCTTCTTCTTCTTCTTCTTCTTTCTTCTTCTTCTTCTCTTCATTGTTAAATCATGAATTTTCTGTGTTTTAAAACTATCTTACATAAGCTATTCATCTTATATTTGAATATGTAACTTTGGGCAAACGCTATAAAGAAGTCCATCTATTTGGTACTGCGTTATATATGTCCTGAAAACCGAACAGCATCCAACATATTTTCTTCACTCTATTTTGTGCCAAAGTCAACGGGGAAATTCTCATAAGATAATTTTCCAAGATCTCAACAGAAGCGCTTTATACATGACTGAACCAGTAGAATCACTTTGTTCATTACTGAGCTTTGCTTGTTGCATCCATCAATACTAACAATTTGCATTTCTTGAAAAACAAACAAACAAAACCGTTTGTTGCAAGAATTATATAATTCTACGGACGTAGAATCGGGGCCTTGTTCACTGAATGTGCACATCCGGCAATCACACCGTCCGTTTGCACACACACACACACACACACACACACACACACACACACACACACACACACGAGTCCGCGCGCGTCGAGCAAACACGCACATGCACATAATGACACTATGTCTCTCAATGTAGCTCTCTGTCTCTCTCTGTCTCTGTCTTTCTACGATGTTGTTAGTCATGAAGGTGGAGATATCAATGATGTTATCAGTCATGATGTTTGGGATATCAGTGATATCATCGGTCATAAGGGTGGGGATGTTGATAAAACGTCTTTCGTCATGATGTGGGGGATGTTTGTGTTGTTGTTAGTCGTGATATGTGTGATGTCAGTCATGTTGTTGGTCATGATGGTGTTGATGTCAGTGATGTAATTAGTCATGACAGTTGTGTGGTTTTTGGTCATGTTATTAATTATGATGGTGGTAAGTCATTGGTTATAAATGTGGTGATGTTATTGTTGAAAGCAATGAAGTCAGTCATGTCAGTCATGTTACTGTGTGTCGACAGGAATGGGAATCATAATAGTGATTTCTCTTCTGATGTTGGTGACATTATTGATTATGACCATGATATTGCAGACGTTATGGATGATGACGTTTTCGACCACAAGCAAGAACGTTTTCAAAATGAACGATTAACTTTTTTGACTTATAACATTGAGGGATTGGCACGTATTTATGAACCTGATATGCGATCTTTTATTGGAAATTTTGACTTTGCTTTGCTGGTGGAAACTTTTTCTCAGACCTTTTCTTCACAGTGTTTCCCCCAGCACAAAGCCTATGTTGCACCGGCTGTCAGACTGACTGACTCAGTCACTGCCCGCCTCTCGGGCGGCGTTGTACTATTAGTCAGAAAGGAACTAAACTGCTTATATTGAATCTATTGAAATGGAATATGATAATGTAGTTATTTTGAAGTTATCTAAACGTTTATTTAACTCACACTCTGACATTGTTTTACTGGGTGCATATCTCCCTCCGACTGACTCGGCATACTACAAGATACGGAGATAACTAATGGTGTTGCACTAATTGAACAGTGTATTTTGGATGTTCTTGAACTGCTTGGCGATGTTCAGTTTATTTTGTTTGGTGATTTTAATGCTAGGACTGGTACCGAATACCCTCATGATGACATTATCCCCGATGACTTTTTTGATAACTCTTCTGTGAACCATGTTAATTCAAGCCATCCTAGTCGACGTTCTATGGATCATGCCCGTGAACAGTTTTGGAATATCTCTCATTAATATCTGTGAACAGTTTAGTTTTGCAATACTAAATGGAACTGTAGTGGGTGATGCATATGGGAATTTTACATATGTGGCTTCATCTGGTTGTAGTGTTATTGATTATTTCTTGATGTCGAGCAGCCTTTTGTCCTTGTGTTCATCGTTGAAAGTTCAGAGTAGAATTGAGTCTAAACACATGCCAGTAGTTTTTGGAATTGTTGACCACTGCTATTGCTGAGATTCCAGAAAGAGTACAGCCTAAAGGTAAATCTTATTCTAAGTATGTTTGGAATGAAGATTTTAGTCAAGACTTTTATTTGTGTTTGGATTCTGATGAGGTTAAAAACCACATCAATGAAGCAATTGAACTCGTTGATTTTGATATTAACGCCGCTTTGACAAAGTTTAATGAGGGTTTATATGCAGCTGGACGGTGTATGAAGAAGACTGTAATAACAGGTAGGGACATAAAGCAGGTATGGTACGATTTGGAATGTAGACAAAGTAGATTATTTCTACGGAGAAAGTTGAGAGTTTTTAATAGGGACACACGATGACACGGATAGACTGGCATATTGTGAGAAAAGAAAACAGTATAAGTACTTGTTAAGAGATAAAGCAGCTGGACACAGGGAGAGGGTGATGTTGACGCTACAAGAAAAAATGAATGATCCGAAAGTTTTCTGGGCTACTGTGAAGTCTTATGTTTTTCAAAATCTTCCGCTTCAAATGAAATTACTAAAGAGGAGTGGTATAATCATTTCAACAATGTATTCAATTCACTGCCTGTTGATGGTAACGATATTGATTCCTTCGACATTGATTGCTATGGTAATAATGATGATTTGGTTTCCATGGTGGGAAGAGGTTGATGACGATATTATTGAAGCTTTAGAAGATGATAATATAGATATTCTTGAGCGAGACATTAGTAATGATGAAGTTTTGGAAGCTATAACAGCACTTAAAAAGGGTAAGGCTTCGGGACCTGATGGTATAATTGGTGAATTTTTCAAAAACCCGTCAACACAAATAATACAATTTCTTGTTAAATACTTCAATTTTCTTTTCACGTCTGGTTCATACCCTGATGTATGGATGGAGTCTTTAATCCAACCATTACATAAAAAAGGTGATACTGCAGTTCCAGATAATTATAGAGGTATATCTTTGCTGAATATAAGTAGTAAAATTTATAGTTTTATTTTAAATAAACGACTGTCAAACTGGATAGAACAAAAAGAATTGATCCATGAAACCCAAGCCGGCTTTCGAAAACATTACAGTACTATTGATCAGATCTTTACTTTAACAGCATTAGTTCAAAAGCAGTTAGTTAAACGCAAGAAATTGTATGTTGCTTTCATAGATTTTAAGAAGGCGTTCGATTCGGTGATACGGGAAAGGCTTTGGATTGTTTTGAAGAAAAATAAGATCAGGGGTAAAATGTTCAATGCAATAAAGAGCATGTATAATGTTGTAAAAGCTAGGGTTAGAGTAGGAGGAGATGTTTCAGAAACATTTATGTGCCCTCGTGGCCTTAAACAAGGAGAAATATGTAGTCCTGTTTTGTTTTCTCTTTTTATTAATCGTTTAGCTGAAGAAATTACACGAACAGGGAAGCATGGTGTTCAACTTAATCCCGATTTCACAGAAATTTTAATCCTCCTCTTTGCAGACGACGTTGTGTTAGTTTCAGATACCATAAACGGATTACAAACGCAACTAAATATCTATGGAATGTGTCTAAGCGACTAGGACTGATTGTGAACCTTGAGAAATCTAATATCGTTATATTTAGAAATGGTGGTTATGTTTCCATTCGTGAAAGGTGGAAATATGGAAATGAAACACTTTCGATAGTAAACATGTATAAATATTTAGGTATATTCCTCTCTACCCGTCTGTCATATACGCATTCTCTTTTGGATTTGTCCAGTCGTGCGAAAAAAAAAAGGGGTAATTGCAATATTTCGTATCTTATGGTCAATTGGTAATTCATCTCCTGCAGTATTTTTCAAACTGTTTGATGGCCAGATACAGCCCATGCTGACGTATGGGGCTGAGATATGGGGTATAAGAACAAATCTTCAGCCAATTGAATCTCTGTTCATCTTTTTTCTTTAAAAAGGTTTCTTAATATAAAAATACATTCTTCAAATATACTAGTTTATGGTGAGACTGGACGATATCCACTTTTTGTAAATGTTTATGTTAAATGCCTGAAATATTGGTTACGCATTCTGAGAATGCCACTGAATAGGTTACCACTTAAAGCATATAACATGTTACTAACTCTGCAGAATCAAGATAAAGAAACTTGGGTGTCCTCCATGAGGAATCTTTTATATCGTTATGGTTTTGGACACGTTTGGGAAAGCCAAGGTGTTGGAAACAGTAATTTGTTCATATCAACATTTAAAAATAGATTAATAGAGTGTTATAAGCAGGATGGCATTTTGACATAATAACAAGAGATAGATTCTCTTTTTATAGTTCATTCAATTCAGCGTTATCTATTAGTTTTCATCTAACTACAATAAAACATGTTCCTGTGCGAAATGCTTTGACTAGATTAAGACTTGGTGTTTCATCATTGAAACCTCATCGTTTACGACATTGTCAAAATGTTTCAGGAGAAAATTTGAACTGCCCATTTTGTTTGTTAGAGAAACGGAAATGCACTTTATTTTAGTATGTCCGAAATATAAGGAATTAAGGGAACAGTATATTCCCCGCTAAGTTCTATAAATACCCATCATGTTTAGATTATCAATGCTTTTGGCAAACCAGAACAGTATCGTAATAAATAATCTAGCAACATTTATATTCAAATCGTTGCAGTTGAGACGGCTTTTCCAGATTTAAAAAGAATCGCAAACCGGATTCAGATCATCTGGTATTCCAGCATATACTTTTGCTTTCCCATTGGTTGAACATGTTCTTATAGTATGATTAATGTTCGACATGTTACACTATAATTGTTGTCATATTGTACTTTGAACTCAACTCCCATGATATGGGCTGTATCTCTAACTCTCTCTCTCTCTCTCTCTCTCTCTCCTCTCTCTCTCTCTCTCTCTCTCTCTCTCTCTCTCTCTCTCCTCTCTCTCTCCTCTCTCTCTCTCTCTCTCTCTCTCTCTCTCCCATCACCACCTAAAACAATCTCGTCTAAAATTCTGTACCCACCTCCAGTGCCACATTCTTCTCTCTCTCTCTCGGACCAACTGGGTGAAAACGGTAAAAACGCAAGCTGCACGACGTTAATATTTCTTAAAATAGCCTGAACTAAAAATAGACTTCAAATGATTGGACGCTATATCAGGCGTATGACGACGTATGTGTGTATCCGTTTTGCGGATGAGAAGACGAGTCAAGGTCAAGTCTGTTGGTCGATTGTTTTGGTTGTTTGGCGAATGGGTCATGCAGTGAAAACACGTGAGTGTGAAATTTGACCAATGGCCAGAAAGAAGAACATACCGAGTGTGTGTGTGTGTGTGTGTGTGTGTGTGTGTGTGTGTGTGTGTGCGTGCGTGCGTGCGTGCGTGTGTGTGGTGTGTGTGTGTGTGTGTGTGTGTGTTGTGCGCGCGCGCGTGTGTATGTGTGTGTGTGTGTGTAGTATGAGAGAGAGAGAGAGAGAGAGAGAGAGAGAGAGAGAGATGAGGTTAATCTGATGATAAACTGGTTTCAGATAGGTGAGAGAGAGAGAGAGAGAGAGAGAGAGAGGAGAGAGAGAGAGAGAGAGTGTGTGTGTGTGGCTGAGACAGACAGACAGACAGGTAGACGAGAGACAGACAGTAACGGTACAGTTTTGATTTTTTAAAAATCTTTATAGTCCATCCAGCCCATACCGGGCCTTTCTAGAGCTGTCAAACTCACACGGAAACCAGGGCCACACCCTAAACAGGTCAGATCCTGAAAAAAACAAACAACATAAAAAGAAGTCCTGACGTGATAATAGGAGAACAATTGATGTAGTTATGACGGGATAGACCTATGTCGTGGCCCGGAGTGGTATCCATTCTGCTTGATTTTTCCCCCAGTCCAGGTAAAAGAAAGGAAAAGCATTCACAAGTAACAGGAAAATGCATGTGCCCAGTAGTCACTACAAAAAGGACAGTTAATGTCCACTCGCGACGCCGTGTCATCTTCATTTCTTTCGCCATCCAGTCGCAAGACTAAAAAAAAAAAAAAACCAAAAAAAAAAAAAACCAACCAAACAAAAAAAAAAAAAACAACTAGTGATGCATCACGAATTGTGCCAGAAATAAGTATGATTGGATTTCAAGAGAACAAAGACAGGAGATAGGTCCACAGAGGCAGAATTAAAAGCAAACAAACAAACGAAAAACTGGAAGACGACAGGGAAGGAAGACACACATGCCAAACCAAACCAAACCTAAACAAGAGAGAGAGAGAGAGAGAGAGAGGCGTGACATGCGCAGAATCTTTAGATGGCTGTACTTCTGGTTCAATCGGACTTCGACTTACCCACTCGCGCAGCACGTCACGTTTGTCGTCTGAGTCGGTTAGCGGTGAGGGAGGAGGTGGGAGAGAGGGAAGA